>CAUJNA010003823.1:307880-357880 GCA_963377175.1 Effrenium voratum
GTGCGTGTGCGTGTGCGTGTGCGTGTGCGTGTGCGTGTGCGTGTGCGTGTGCGTGTGCGTGTGCGTGTGCGTGTGCGTGTGCGTGTGCGTGTGCGTGTGCGTGTGCGTGTGCGTGTGCGTGGCGTGTGGTGTGTGTGTGTGTGTGTGTGTGTGTGTGTGTGTGTGTGTGTGTGTGTGTGTGTGTGTGTGTGTGTGTGTGTGTGTGTGTGTGTGTGTGTGTGTGTGTGTGTGTGTGTGTGTGTGTGTGTGTGTGTGTGTGTGTGTGTGTGTGTGTGTGTGTGTGTGTGTGTTTTTGTTTGAGAATCGAGGGGCCTTCCTTTGTGAGGAAACCCTTCGAAACTCCTCAGGTCCTTGTCCTTTAAGGGACAACCCTCCAAAAAGTAAAACATGGGAGGTGTGGGTAACAACCAAATGGTTGATAACCATTTCTGACACCCAAGTGAAGGGGGTCTTTGGACTATGGCACAAGTCGCTATGTATGTGTCCCCTTTTGGCTTCCCTTTTAGGTACCCTCACTTCCCAAACATTTTTACCGCAGCAAAGAAGCTTTCGTTTTTGCCAGCCTCCCACCAACAATCACAATCAAAAACAAACAACTGAAGAAAAAAATAAAAATATACAGGGAAGCTCAAAACAACCACACACACAAATGAGTAAGTGCCGGCCGTGAGCCCTCGATCCGGTCTTGCCTGTGCTGGCTGCCGCCCGAGCATGTTGCCGAGCACTCTGACCAATCCGTCCAGGCCTCGGAAAGTCATCCAGGGCTGCTGTGGATGCCTTGATCCCATCTTGCAAGTTGAGGAAAAGGGAAGCCGATTCTCAGATTTAGCCCTTCGGTGGGAATCATGTTTATGGAGATTTACACAACACTTGTGAACGAAATCCAACCACAAGCATTGCCAAATGGTCCGCAACTGACTTGTGCAGCTTGCCCACTGAACGGGTGGCCTGCCATTGTCGGCATAACGGGTGCGTTCCAAACTCCCATTGTGGGCCGCCGCTTGCGCTTCGTTGCCTTTCTGTGGCGTGTCCATGCAGCTGGTCCCCAGGCTGAAATCAGAGACGGGAGCAGACTGATTTACCCCCTGGCTGGTATCGAAGGTGCTCTATGCACCAAGGTGTGCCAAGAAAAACATGCACACCCATAAAATGCCGCAGCTGCAACTCAACTGCACCCTGAAGTAGGCAAAGCTTTGTGCTGCTTGTGTTGAATGGTTGTTGCCGGGCGCCAAAACGACATGGACACCCCAAAGAGGAGCTGCAAACCCTGGTAGGCGAGGTTGCGATTCACTTCCTCAAGGGCACCTGCCCAACAATTGGAGAGCCCCAAATCTTATACTCTTATATTAATTCAGAGCCCTAGCAGGAGCCATTGCAGCCGTTTAGTGACTATTAGCGGCCAGTCATAGCGGCCAGTTAAGGGCGATGAAGGACCATTAAGGGCCATCTTCCCTTCCCCTGGTTGTTTAGTCGTTGTCTGGAAGCTTTCCCTGGCAATCTTCTTTTTAAAGGGGGAACCAAAACGGAAGACGGAACCGAGCCACAACTCGGTTTTAGAGCAACTTCCTTTTGGGATGCCTGTTTGGGCAACACATGTTTATTCCATGCCTTGGTATCTGAGACCTCCCGCTGACACCACGCAGTCCACACAGGCGTTGGTGCAGTTCACTTCCTGCGAGGCCAGCAAATCCGGAACAAAGAACTGGCTGCGTGGAAACCTCCCGGTTTGCTCTTTCCCCGCACGACCAGGGCGCGCTGGCCCGAATGAATGAGACATCTCGACCTTTTATGATGAAGAGAAGAAAGTTACACCTACACTGACTGGCACATATCACCCAAAGAGCCAGAGTTTATGCTTCCATAAAACACCAAAAACACTTCTTGCAGCCAACCCTGTTTGTCAACTACCAAAGCAAGAAGCCAACGTACAGGCCGAGTCCCGAGAAGCATTGTGCCAAGTCAGGAACCCAGGGCGGGCAGATTGAACTCCGAGGGAGGAAGCCAGCCTAGAAGACAAGCTCAGGAGAACAAACGGCCACGTCTGTATCTTTCTCGGCATGTTGTTGGCCAAACTGCTGGGTCCAAAAAACCAGCGATGCGCCACTTCAAGTGTCAAATTTTCGGAGTAAGCGAGCTGTCGCCCTTTTGATTCCGAATGGTTCGGAACCGAATAGTTGCGGACTGCACAAAACGGCAGCGAGGTGGATGTGGGTGAGGAACACGAGCACTTATGGGCCGGACACAACCTTCGCGATAAAAGTCAGAAAGTGACAAAGTAAACCCTCCCACCAAACAACGCGCTGGAGAGCGCAGTGGTTGTTTATGTCAACCATAGTCTGGCCGGACGGGCAAAGCTGGGCCAAATCCATTTTGCCCCTGAAAGTGTCCGGAATTGGCGGTGGGGCGATCAAGAGAGGCTACCACGAAAGCGAGCTTTCCGGAGGAAGCCGCAAGTATGGGTAAAGCCTGACGCGGAGGCCTGTAAAAACCATTAAGCCCCAAAAGGCACAAGTGACACACACTCTGAAGAGCAGAAACTGAACATCCTGGTGGACGACAAGTCGAACCGGACCTGCCCCTGGCGCCCCTACCCAGGCCGTTTGAGTCTCCCCTGTGGTGGACATCATTTCGGGGATTCATGTCCACCAACCACTGAAGCGGTTCCCTTTTGAAATTCGTGGCCATATGGATTTGTCTCAAGATGGGCAGTTGTCCTATGGTTCACCCTGAAAACCACCTCAAAGTGGTATGCTACCATCAAAACAGACGGCATTGCTTGTTCCCCCTCAAGAACATGGGAAATTTGCGGCTCGCCCCCTGACTTTGGGAAGTTCAGGGCCCCGTTCCCATGGATGGACCCGTTTTGACCAAACTCGTAGACCCTGAAACGGGCTTCGGTTTGCTTTTGGCTTCACTGCGGTGCACCAAAAGGGGCACCCTCAACAAACACACCTATATATGTATGTGCATCAGTTTTTGCCCCAACGAACACCAGTGATTGATTCTAGTTCGTGTTGAGCGCCTTGAAATGTAACAAAGGTCCTGGAGTCGAGTATTCGCCAGACCAACCCGAAACAGGACTCAGCATATTTCCAACCATCACCCCTCCCCCAAAACAAAAGGAATACCTGGACCCCTAACCCTTACGAAATGGTTGTGTTTTTGCCCATGTGTGGGTGAAATCAACATTTTGGGTAGGGTAATTTGAGGGTGCTGGTAGACTAACTTTGACGTGGGAACCGAAAGGTGGCAGGCCCCTCCAATGTACACCCTGTGATCTGCAAATCCACCAAAAGACTTTGATAGGATACCGGGACAAAGAACTTGTCCGTCCATATTTTGCCCGCCCACCCTAAAACATATCATTTCTTCGGGAGAAACCCAGCCTGACCTTGAAGCCCTTGAACCCCACCACCCAGAGGCGTGGCCCATGGACTCCGCGCCCGCGCCTCGCCGGTCTCCCCGCAGGCGGCGCCGCCTGCGAAGGGCTGGGCGATGATGCTGCGGCTCCTGGGGCGTGGGTGGGTGGGAGGGTGGGTGAGGGGGCCGGGGGGGGGGGAGGGTCGTATTTTTCCCCTTTTGGGATTTTTGGATGATTCAAAGTTTAAACATCACCTGGGGCCAGCAAAAGTGCGTTTCTGATTGGTGGAGTGCTTGTTCCGTGGGGTAGAGTGCGGAGGCAGGTTTTGCTTTTAAGCAAAGTTTTGGAGATGTTCAGGTTTGGCTGATGATCCAACTGCCTTGCCGTGGTCAAAGGGATCTCCAGGATCTTAGAAATTGGCAGTGGATTGCGGTCTCAAAATGCCATGGTCAAACCTCGACCTTTGGACAAAAACGGTGGATAGAAGCCAACGCCTGCCAAAGCACACCGCGTTTCTCTTCCATTCACACTCATCTGCACCAGCCAATACCGGCTACCAGCCCTCCAAAACTGGCCCCGCCAGTGTCAGGATTACCCCAGGACACTACAGAGCCATCGTTCAGAATGGCAGCAAAAGCACTAGAAGTTGCTTGGATCATCTGGACACCCACTAACTGCCCTTGCACCTGGCTGCTGTCACCGCCATAGCCGGGATTGCCCCAAGTTACCACAGAGTCATCATACAGAATCGCAGCAAAGGCACAATCGGTTGCTTGGATCTGCTGCACCTGCACCAGTTGATCTCGAACCTGGCTGCTGTTACCACCTGCGTACGGATTGCCCCAAGTCACCACAGAACCGTCATTCCGGATTGCAGCGAAGGCTCTTTCAGTTGCTTGGATCTTCTGAACCTTCACCAACTGCCCTTGGAGTGAGGATTGCCCCATGTCACCACAGAGCCGTCTGCCCGGATGGCAGCAAACGCTCTTTCGGTTGCTTGGATCTGATGGACCTGCACCAACTGCTCTCGCACATGGCTGCTGTCAGCGCCAGAGTGAGGATTGCCCCATGTCACCACAGAGCCATCTGCCCGGATGGCAGCAAAAGCTTGAAAAGTTGCCTGGATCCGCTGAACTCCCACCAACTGCTCTTGCACACGGCTGCTGTCACCGCCATAGCCAGGATTGCCCCAAGTGACCACAGAGCCGTTGTCGAGAATGGCAGCGAAAGCACCTTCAGTTGCTTGGATCTGATGGACACCCGCCAATCTTTTCTGCACCTGGCTGCTATCACCGCCATAGTCAGGATTGCCCCAAGTCACCACAGAGCCGTCGTCCCGAATTGCAGCGAAGGCTCTATGACTTGCTTGGATCTGCTGCACCCGCACCAACTGCGCTTGCACATGGTTGCTTGGCTGCAACTCCAAAGAGCCGTCATCAAATGTGCTGGCAGAGCCATCGTCCTGAATCACAGCAAAGGCATTGGAAGCCGCTTGAATCTGCTGACCCCGAGGAAGCAGCTGCCCTTGTGCCAGCGGCACGCACTGGCCCCAGGTCACCACAGAGCCGCTTTCCAGGATGGCAGCAAAAGCTTTGTCACTTCCCTGAATATGCCGCACATGCACCAACTTCTCTTCAACGCGATCACTGACACCTCCCTTGCCTGGGTTGCCCCAAGTACGCACAGCACCTTCCACAACAAGGGCGAAGGCTCCCCTGGTGGAGGCGAGCTTGATGGGCTGCGCGATTGCGGCAATGCTGTCCCCATCTTGCAGACCCGAGTCACTGAGAGTGCACGAAGGGTCCAGCTGCTGCCCTCCGAAAGCAAGGCTCAGGCAGCACCGCTTCAACTGCCGTTGTGCCTCCGCCTTCACTTCGTAAACCTTCCACTCTGGCGATACCGTTAGGGAGCAGCCCTTCCCACTCGGCAAGTAGACATGCACTTGCATGGCGAAAACAGGTCAGGCCGTCTTCGCTTCGGGCGCTCGAGCAAAGGTTGGATTGCCCTTCCATCACGCAAGCAAGACAACATCTCCACAAAATATGGCTCAACTTCCCAACGCGGCAGGGGACCATCAACTATAAGAGCCTACATAAGTAGAATGGGATTGTGGGGTGCTGACAAACCAAATCGTCATGATCATAGGACAACAATAATGTGTGCAACATTTGGCCTTTGTTCTTCTTCTCTGCGTGTGTTGTTCAGGGTACACTACTTTGACCATTTTGAGAGGCCCAATTTTACACACGCACACATGCACGCTGGCTTGCACGCACTCACGCATGCACGCATGCGCGCGCACGCGCACACACCACAGACACGGACGCAGGCACACACACACACACAATGCAGACACAGACACAGACACAGACACAGACACAGACACAGACACAGACACAGACACAGACACAGACACAGATACAGACACAGACACAGACACACCTTTCGTATCAGAAAGTGTCATTTTGTTGTTTAAAGAATAGCTCAATTCCGTTGACTATCTACCATTCTGCAGGGAAATGGAATCACTGGGCTTGATACAATGCATTCCCCTCCCAGATTGCAAGTCAACCAGCCCTGCTCAACCACAAAAGCTTGAAAAAATACTGTAAAGAGGAGAATCAGTTTTCGAATGTTCCCTTGCAATATGGATGTGTATTTCTTTGAGGGTACCCTTTCTTGGGCTGGTTAAAAAGAGACCAACCGCAACCCCCGCAATAGCTGCTCCAAAGCCACCCAGTGCAAAGTTGAAGGGAACCCACCAACCAGGGTCTGACAGTGATAATCCCCAGAAACAGTCAAAATGGGTGTCCTCTTTTTTGGGGACACCCCTCCCCCCAAATATGGTGGTTTTCCTTTTGGCTATCCTTTCAATAACCACAGCAGTGACGTTCAGGCAAGGCAGGTCCTCTGCTGCTTGCCGGAGCAGAAGGGCGTGCAAGGAGTCCAGCCGCTCCAATCCGTGATCTGGCAGTCCACCGGGCAGGCGATCCTCGGGTCGGTCGGTCGGGCTCGCAGGGTGCATTCCGAATAGGACTCGACTCATCGCGAATCCCGATGAGCTCACTTGCCACTCAGAGCGCTTGCTTCCGAGCCGCTTGTCGTTGCAGTCCTCCACCTGTCGTGTCAAAGCTGTTGGGGGGCGCACACACGCAACTTTGAATGCTGAATCCTAAACCTGGGATCTAAATCTATACCATCAGTTGAGTTAAGGGCAAAGGTGTAAGAGGTGTTCGCATGTCTCAAGACAAGCGTTTCTGGAGATCTTTTCGCGCCAAAAATGAATAGAATCGCGTTGGTCGAGGTCATCGACCTATGGGCTGAGAGGTCGTACTACTCAGCACGTGCACTTGATCGCCCAAATCTGGATCCAAGGGTAGAAGTGGGCATGTTGTCAACACGACAGAAGACCGCAACTTCCATTTCGAGTCAGCCAACAATCACGACAGCTCATGAACCAGCCAACTGCGATCAGAGAGTAACGTCATGAAGCATGATGAGGCCTGCATTCATAGTGCGGCGAGAGCGACAAAGGCTGTGAAAGGATGTGCTTTGTGCCCAGCGTTCCAAAGGGTCAAACGAATTGGCCCAAAAAGCATCGGCCAGTCCCCTTGCTTGTGTATCCAAGATGGGTTAGTCTCCAAAGCATGAAACCACAGAAAGGAGACCCTCAACCCCGCAAACAAAAATGCACACCCTGGACACCTTTCCCCCCTCCAGACCCCCCAAACGGCATCCATCCTCCCTCCCCATCCCACCTGGGTGTCGTTGCCGGAGCACTTGAGGCCGCCGCCGTCTTGCTGTACCTCGGCTTGGGGCCGGGGGGGGGGGGGGCTGCTCAGGGACCAATTTCTCCAGGTCCTTCAATTGGGTTCTTATAAACATCGCGTTTGCCAAAAATCCAACGCAAGGGCACCAACGCAAGCTGGAGGTTCAGGTTCCTTGGTGCCTGTATGAGTAACGGTGACACTAGTGGCTAAAGGGTGATCAGGCCCTCCGGGTGGTGATTTGTCTTGAAACCACGATAGTGTGAGAGTGATAAGGATGTCTTCCTAAAATGGACCCAGTTTGACTTGTGCTCGGTGGTTGATTTCCCCAAAAGGGAACAGTTTATGCTCCCCGAATGAACAACGGACAGAATGGAGTGGTACATAAGCCTACCCATGTCATCTTTTCAGCGTGCCCTTTTCGGGTTGGCTTACAATGATTTTGGGACCCATTTTGACAGTGACCCAGGGGGTGAATGGGGACGGAAGCAAAGAACCCACCTTTTTAGTCCCCATCCCCCATCCTGCCACTTCCCTGTCTCCCTCCCTCCCTCCCTTTCCACCCACCTCAACTCCGCCCAAGGTCCCCGGCTGCCACAGATCTCACCCGCAGACGGCTGCCGCCGTCACAGGACCTCAACATATCGCCCGAATCAATTCCCAGATCGCTAAGCAAGCGATCTCCACCGGGGTGTTTTTGCACTAACCAACCAAAACTCTGCGTAACTTAGCCAACCCTTCTTGAAGTCCTTCAATGTTGGGGAAACACACTTGTCCAAACCCCCGCCTCAACTGTGCGAGAACTGACCTTGGTCTCACTTGCCCTGTGGTTTGCATACCAAACTTTGCAAATTCCAATGTATGTGCCGAAGGAGGCATCGAAGCTGCCGTCTGTGTAAACTGACCGGCTGAATTGGACAAACATGGTTGAACAGGGAAATGCGGGCGGAACAATATGTTTACCGCCACTGCTGGGGTTGCCGGAATAGGCCCTGCCTTCTGCGCGGACAGTCTACAGGGGACCCCAGCCAACAAAAAGGGAATGGCTTGGGTTACCCCCGCGGCGTCAGCCATTCTGGCGAGTGGTAGACTTCTGGTAGACTTGGGTGTGCGCTGAAAGGGAAAACAACAAATTCTCAGCCTCTGGGATGGTTCTCTTCTGTGGAATCTGAACCCAATTGGGTGGATTCTCTCAAACAAAAACATTTGGACATCCACCCATTGCTGGAGTGCCATTCACCATATTCTCTCGGAAGCAGGGTTTCCCGTACCTCTGCATTGGACCATGGGCAACCCCGCAGCTACTTTTGAGGTCGTTCCCTACCGTGAATCCACGACATCCTGCACCAAAGAAGCCCTGGTTTCTGATTCGATCCCCCGGTGCCATACCCAACAAACGTTGGGTCTTTCAACGTTGGAACAGTGGAACCCCGCCCCAAGCGGATTTCGCCATCCACAGGACGTGGCCAGGTGGCCACGTGGTCTTTGCTCAGCCCCGCGCGCGGTGCAGTCGCTCCAAGCGGTCCAGGAGTGCCACTCGCAGTCCACGCCTCGAAGCTGAGTGCCAGAATCACCGTGGGTGGGGGAAGGGGGGGTTGGTGCCAGGAGTGGGTGGGGTGGGTCCATTTGCCAGCTTCCCTTTACAAATCGGGGTGGGGCGGCTTGCCTATCTGTTTTGTAGTGATTGGATATATGATGGGCCGTAGTCCGTTTGGTTCATCAAAGGATCCAGCTGCGAAGCACCATGGTTGAAAACGAATCGGCGGAAGCGTTCCCGGATTTTCGGGAGAGTCCACATGCAACACCTGGCTTCATGAGGATCCCCACTTAGGATGCATACCCTTCTGGAGAAACATGTGGTGATGCTAGTAATGCCGGCGATGCGCCGCATAAGGATTGATGGTGATGTTGGTATGCTGGCGATGTTAATATCTTTGATGCAAACGATGCAAACGATGCTAACGATGTTGGTGATGCTGGTGGGGAGCCCAAGCTGTGTCCTTGAGAAACGTTTTTTCTTGAAAAACAGACAGCGTTTGCTTTGCACACGTGTCTAGATTTTCCTGCACACTTTGGTTTTCTTGACGTTGAAAAACATGCAAAGCTTTGTTGCAGTTTGCTTGGTTGTCCATTGCACGGTTTCCAGTTTACTCGTTTTGAAATGAGGCAGCGAGTCTTCCTTGTTCCTTTTGCAAACCCTCTTTGTTCAGGAATCCACAAACCATCCGACAGCACAAGACTGGCACAAGAAATAAGCAAAGACCTGCGGCCAAAAGCTGGCAGATCGTTGGTTGAATCAAGACCTGTGAAGCTGACAGGAGGGTCTTTCCTTTTGGGGAAACGACGGCCACTTGCATGATTTCAAACCCCCACAAAACCGAGACCCTAAAACACAAACGGCTGCAACATAGACCAAGTGTAAAGCACTCAAACCCTAGAATGCCCTAGAGAAGGTGGTTGCAGAATAGACCTTGTCTGTTCATCATGGGGTGCCCGAAAAATTGAAAGGGAACAAGGACACCTGCTCATTTACAGTGATTTATCGCGGTCTTGGGGTTGAGCAGAACGGTTGATTTACTTGCAAGGCGTGGGTTATCCCCAAAGCGGCGGGATTCCCAACCCTCCTGTCACGTCCATGATTCTTGGAAAGAGGGCAAAAGGTCCAACTAAACAAGAAATATAAAACATTAAGTGTATTAAGCGGCAAGATGACTGTGTGTCTTCTTTAAAAGAGAAACACATAGGAAACTCGCATAAACCAAAACCAAGCTGATTGCATGAAAACGCGTTTCGAGGCGCAAGTGTTGGAGCAATTGGAGACCTCCGCCACCCGGTTGCAGGGCTCGCCCCCATTCAGCGGCTCCTTGGTGATGTTCCGGGTCCTGGAAAGGTCTGGCACCCGCTTACACGGGGCTTCGGTGTGCCTTTTGGCTTTCCCTCACCCCCAGAAGGGCACCCAAAAAAGCAGCGACACATCCCGGGTGTCAAGCAAAAAATAGTCTGGGCAAAATCAGACATGCCCATTCTGGTTTCGAGAAGCCACAAAAAGCTCGTTCGTTGGTAACCCTCATTTTCCCTTGAATCAAACAAAAGCTGGGGGCCGTTGGGCATGCCCATGCTTGCATTTATGCAACCCGCCATGTTCGCAGCATCAACCATTACATTCCCCAGCCAAAAAGTATCATAGGCACCCGGCCCTTTGAAAACGGTCATTCAGGTCCCAGCCCGCCACCTACGTGCCTCTCCGGCACATGCCAGATTGGAGCCAACCCAAATTGGTCTTCGGTGGTCGTTCAGTCTTCAAGCACCAACAGAAACACCCTGCTCAAGAGCGTGGGATTTGTTTTGCAGTGGCCCCTTTTGGCCTTGTCCGTGCCGTTCTGCGAAAATGTTGCAAGTCCCCCAAGAAAAAGAGAGCCATGAATTCATCTTGCGGCTGAAGAAAATGAACGCTTCAAATCAAAATGGACCAGCAGTGTGTTGATCCAACAGGAAATGTGTATCTGCAATAAGTACAAAAATATATATGGACAGAGTTTGACAATAGGAGGGGGGTGTCCCCATCCCTGCAAGGTTCTTGGACCCTCGTCGGCAAATAACAGTCTGGTCACCTCACTTGCTGCATGTTTAGCCCTCCGAAAGACATTGTCCCCCAAGAGCTCAAAGCCTCCATCACCCACCTCCCCCTTCTCCCCAAAAGGCCTGTTGGACATGCCGGAGCAGTAAGGCTCGCAAGGCGACCACGCCGTCCACTCGGTGTACACACAGTCCACTGGGCACAGCTGGTCGTTGCAATCCTGCGAGCTCAGCGCTACCTCCCCAGAGCTCCTGGTATGGTGGAGTCCTTTATTGCAAGGCAACGAAGCAAACTCCTTGCGGGTAGCCGGAACCGGGGTGAGGCTTGAGGTCCCTTGGCACCCTTTTGTGGAAGAGTACGTTAGCCCGGCCAGATGTGCCCCACCCAGTTGTGCCCTTTGGTCATCTTTCTTGTAGGCGGCTTCCCTTGGTCAACCAAGAAAAGTGTGCGTCCATGGAATCCCCCGGGTCTGGGTCCGGGTGGGGCCAAACGGACCTTTTTGCGCTTGACAGACACCCCAACAATCCTCAGATGTTGCTTGATGGTGGTTTGTCGTTCGGCCTAGGAAGCTCGATCAAATACCTCGGGCTAAGTGGTGTGAAGAGGTTTCGCAGTGAATTTTTGCGCAAGCTGCGCAAAGGACACAGAAATGCAAGGTTTACCTTTTGGGACCTTGACTAAATATGGACCAAAACTGGCAAAAGCCCGAATGTGAAAAGGTCGGCTTGGGCATTTGGGCAACTGAGGAATCCCTCGAATTGATCATTTTAAGAGTTGACTTCCCTCACACATGCAAAAAGCCTCCATATCTGTTGCCAGTTTTGGGGGCACCGTCGTTTTGTCAACCCCCCCCCCCCAGTACTACCGCAAGTGTGTGTGAACAAGGGGCACAGGCTATTGCCATCTTTCCCAAGGCCACAAAAGCCCTTACTGCTTGGTGTGTTTTGTCAACCACCAAAGAAAAAAACATGAAGCCAGCTCGGTGTGGGAACCGGGAGCTCGAGCCCCGCCTCGTCCTGTGCCACGTTCCCTTCGCACGCCTCACCCTGGCCGATCTCCTGGCGAGCAGCTTTTTCCTTGAGCATGACACTGGGAGTCTATTCGCCCGCCCAAAACGTGTGGTGCTAGATGGACGAAATCCTGCACCACCATGAAAGCCATGGGAAACCATTGTTTGTTGGTATGTACAGGGCAATCATTATCCCAGGGTTTCTTGGGTGGTGCAGGATTTTGTCCATCCACAGTAAGTCGACAAGTCTTGAAGTTGCGTTCTCCCATTGCACCACGTCGCCGCGATTGCTCTGCGTGTTCAAAAGTAACCCATCCCCTCCTGTACCCCATCGTGTGTGGACCAACAATCCATTTCAGCATGTTCAAACCCCGGACACCGGGCAAAAAGGAAACTCTCATCTTGTTGAAGTCCATTTTACAGTGGCCCACCCCCTCTAAAACCCCTCTAAAAGATGTTGAATAATGGAAGCAACCCAGTGCGGGTCTATGCAAAAACAACATTGGCCACCTGACACTTTGAACCGTTTTGGCGTGGCTCCAAAGGGAAACCACGCAATTGCTGGTTTTTCCCTTTGGCTTCCCTGTACCCTCAACAAAAATGCAAATTAAATGAGACCCTTTGGTGTTCCTTTCCAAAACAGGAGACTCATTTAGCCTGCCCTGTCTGCCCTCTCCCTGGCTCCTTCTTCATGTAGGAGCAAGAGCCCTCTTCCGACTCCAGCACGTAGCCCACGTCACAAATGGCCCAGAAGTTCTGGCAGCCTGTGATGTGTCCACCAAAAAAACAACAGCAACCAACATATCCAAGTTGCTTTTTCCAAGCATGAGAAATAGCAGCTGGCGATACAGGCCGGCTTTGGATTTTGCGAGAAACTATCCATTGGGCTTCCATTTGAAAGCAAGCCCCCTGGTGACATCGTGACAATTCGATGTGCGGCAAGTTGGGATACGACCCCTGGGGTCACGTCTTTCGCCTGTGAAAGGCAAGGGGAAATTCGGAAAAAGCCCTCCTACTAATTGGAGGGGGTGTCCGTTCCAAAAGTGATCCGGATTCGCACTTGGGGACAGCCCCCAATCGAAGTCAAAATTAGGGGTCTGTTCATCAGGGGCTCAAAAGGAACCCACCGGTCGAAATCCTCGTGTTACACATACCTACTTCTTGGGTCCCCGACTTTGCAGGCCCGAAGCCGGGCATGGAATATCGCAACAAGTGCGCACCCAACGCGGTGGTGGCGCGTCGGGGGCAAGAATCCTTACAGCAAAAAAGACTGCAGGCCCCACCTCCGGACACTCCAATCTCCACCCCCTAACTTTAGAAAGGGAACAAAAATGCCAACAAAAACCACCCAACCCACTTTGAGGGACTCCCCAACCCCGCCAAACCCATCCAACCCATCCGACCCAACCTCCACCCCCCACCCACCGCAACCCGCCCGGCCAAATCCACCTGGGGTGCCAGGCCGTGGTCATAGACCCCGCCGCAGCTGGGGTCTGAGCTGCAGGCCTCTTGTGCCGCACCTGGTGCCGCCACGTGAAGCTTCCGTTGGTGCGCCTGGAGAGAGAAGGCCAAGGCCAATGCGTCCAACGAGTCTTACATGTGACATGTGTGTGTGTGTGTGTATATGTATGTATGTCAATGTATATATATATATATGTATGCATATACATGTATACCTATGTAAATATGTATAGGTACATATACATGTAGATATATATATATATATATATATATTTGTACATGTATACCTATGTATATATATATGTATGTATCTGTGTATGTATGCATGCATGCATGCATGCATGCATGCTGGCTGGATGGATGGATGGATGGATGGATGGATGGATGGATGGATGGATGGATGGATATATTGTATTTTCCGAGGGCACCCCTTGCTGGGTTGGTTTAAAGTGAAACCAAATGGGGGCCCAGCCCCTTTTTGCTGTTCTGAGCCAAACCCACTTCGCCAGGAATTAGTTGTGCATTCTTTTGAGGGCACCTCGTTTTGGGTTCATTTAAAGGAAACTAAAAGGACACCAACCATTGTAGGGGACCCCTATTCTGAGAAACACCGACATGGAGCCTTTAGGATATGCATGGCTTACAATTACGTCTATGATGGAGGGCATCCCTCTAATTCCATTGATCTACTTGTCCAAAAGGAAAAATGGATTATAAGACATGGGCAAACTATGACATGGTTTACTAGTGGTGCGTTTTTTACATGCTCAGATACTTCACATGACTTGCAACGTACCAGTCATTCTCTGCCTGGGAAATACAGTCATGATCATTGAACATATCCTGCGCAATTGCTTTCTACCTTCCTATTGGTGAACTTCCATGTCCAGGAGTGTTGCAAGGTGAGTACCTTGCTTTCGCAGGAGCCAGCCAGCCGAAATTCGGCAGGAAGTTCGCCAAGCAAACAATACATCTCTCATCTGCTCCTTGCGTAGGAAAATGTTGCCCAAACGGCCATCCATGTGCTTTCCGAAAGACATCCTGTCGTGTGAGCACGGCCATGGTAAAACGCCCAGAAGCCCCGAGAACCCAAGTGCTCAGGATCGCCTCGCCATGGGAAGACAGCTCATTTCACTCCCCCCCCCCTCCAACTCCCGACCTCGTCACACCTCACGCCCATCTTCTTCTCGTACCCGATCGCCTGCCAAAAAACCCTGGTTTCTTCGGCAAAGGGGGATGCCTTGTGGCACATTTTCCGGGGAAAGGAGCCCCACAACCGGGTTATCTACATGTGTGGGGGGGTCTCGTTATGTTCACTGTGTCGAATCTGGAATCTCTCAGCTGACCACACTCAAAGAGGACTGGTTGGCGAATCAGGTCAACTCCCAAGTAGACCGGGAATATGGAGTTGCAACATAGGTAGCCATTTTCCTACCCACCCAAGCACAGGACCGACGGACTCAAAAAGAACTCCCTTTTGGCTGCTCCTGTGGTTGTCCTCTTATTTCTTGCTCTTGGCATGGCAGCACAAGTTGCCTTCAGGGGAGTGGTCAGTCGTACCCCCACAAGCAGTCTAGTCTCGTGTCGGGCCTTTGTCCTGCGTATGACATACTTGTAGTAAAATATACAAGGCTACCCCAAGATTCCCCGAACATCACCCCACCAAAAGGAAACTCGCTTGAAATTGGCCCGCGATAGATCCTTCATGGCGATGTTTACAAACCACCGCAGGGGGGAAATATAGGGGGCCCTGACAAATGCCGAGCTGGTCAAGATCGGCGGTTCTAAAATCAATGCAAATGTTTGTCCAGACACCAAGTGTGTCATTTGCCAGGTAGGTGGAAGTCGCACGTGCCGAGGTGCTGCTGCAGTGCTTCGGGTCATGGAGTGTTCTTGGGACAAGTCGTCTGGCTCTCTTGTGTCACAAGTCTCAATATGCGCAAATAGATGCATAATATCTATATATATATGTATATATATATGTATATATATATGTATATATATATATATGTAAACATATGTACATGCGCATGTGTTCACACATGACAGAATCCTTACCCAGTGATCCAGGCAACCCACTTTCGTAGGTAACCAAACATTTCCTGCTGGTTGTTGAACGGCTTCTTGATAACCTGCTTTTCAGGGGAAGCACTTGGTTTAGGCGTGCGGTTTCGCACTGTCTTTGGAACGCCTTTAAACCACTCTAAGAAAAGGGTACCTGGAAAGCATAACATGTGTGCTTGTATATCTATATATATATATATGGGTGAGCCGATTTTTGGGAAGGAGACCCCCCCATTCTTTCGTGGGTTTCCCGATTGAGACGAGCCCAGGTGGGCGTGCCTCAAAATTAAGGAGCCCGAAGAAACTGTGGTTGCCTTTTGGTTTCCCTTTAAAACCACCCCAAATCGGGTACCCTCACGTAAAAAACTATCTGTCCGCGAGCGGTTCAAGCGCCTGAGAGGAGACCTCCAGAAGAGAGGCCCCCGATGTGTTGCTGCGATTCCTGCGAGAGCTGAGCTCTTCCAATCGGTTGACATGAACCGCATGTTGATCGATTTGGTCCATGCGTAATCTCTTTTCACCGGGGAGTAGGGATGGTCAACCTCTCCATACTGATGGACAAAATCCAGGCCAATCACGTTGGGATGGATGAAGCCCTATGAATGCTGGGAAAGCACCCACTGCCAACTGGTGCGAAGTGGAGCTAATATTTTGCCCATCGGTTGGGTATGAATCTTAATTGGGGACCCTTTGGCTGACATCATTCAGGGTGGGATTTGTGCCCATCAACCACGTTTGAGAGAAAAATACCCGGATACCCATTTCAAAATCATAGCCACATGACACTAGTTCCCTTGGTACAGCTCCCGCAACACGGATCCCACGTCTTGGGCCATGTCTCTCACCGGGAAGAGGCGGCCTCGACGAGACCAAGGAAGCCAACGAAACGGGAGACGTGCTCCTCTTGCTTTGTTGACTGGTTGGGGTGTTGGGGTGTTGGGGTTTTGGGGTTTTGGTGAAAGGAGATGTTTCTTTAAGATGCCCCCAACATGCGTCAACCAGCCTCCATTTGGATTGACCAAACGGCTCCGGCGGCCAGGCGGGGCTGGGCAAACAGGTCCTCTCATGGAAACGTCGCTTGACAAAATAGTAGCTTCAACCATGCACTCAGAAGTCCAGTTCTCATTCATTGTTGGAGAAAAACAGGCGTCTTGAGAGAACCCTTTCCCAATGCCGGCAACTGAGCAATTGGGAGCAGGTGAACATAGTTCCGCCCCACCAAAAAAAATGGAAAGACAACAAAGTGGGGGAATCACATTTTTAAGGGTGATTCGGGTATGTCAAAACAAGAAAAAGTCCCAAGACGGGTGGTTTCGTTTTGGTTTCCCTTTAAACCCAGGCGGTTGAAACGCACCGCCCGCGACACGCACGCGCGAGCGCGCGTCCTGGCGACGTAGGTCTCGCTGCGCAGGCGGTGCCTGGACCCTCCGCCGCAGCTGGAACTGCAGGCGGCCCACTCCTCGGGTGGTTTTTTGGAGGGCACCCTTTGGTTGGGGAGGGGTGGGGGGGACGGGGGGAGCGGGGGTACGGTCTCCGAACGAACAGGTGAGAATCAGACTGAGAGAGATCCAAGTAATTGACCAGGCACCAAACTTGAAACCTCAGGAGCCAGCGGGTGAAAAAAACAATCGGACCCGTGATTCTCGGACCGGATTTCTATCATCGAACCGAACCATGCTCTCCAAACACCCACTTTCAGCTTCCCGCTTCCCCTAGTTGGTGGCCAATTTGGGGTGCCTGACACTTGTTTTGGGGTATGTTAACCCCTACCCAAAAAAGGTGACGCAAGAAGAAAGGTTAGTATTTGGCGTAGGGCGCATCCCTATTCGGGCCCTTTCCAAACCCATTTGATGCCGTGAGAATCAACAAGATGAATCTGGAATTCGACATCCAAAGGTGTTGCTCTCAAAAGGAAAGGAAAGATTGCTCAAACGAAAAGGTGGGGGTTCACAATGGTGTGTCCGTTTGAAGAATCCTTTTTGCCCTGGAGCAACTTTGGGGGGTCCCCTATTTCCACACATACCCAATTAACCCGAAGCTTCCGGCCAAGGAACTGGGCCTGAGCAACTAAAGCGTGCGGCGCAACTCCCTGACGCTGACGCGACTCGCCCCCGGCTGACAGAGGCCGATCCGTTTAGAACGATTAGCCAGCTTTCCAAAGATCGATCGCCGCTAAGGTTAAACCGACGCGAGTCGGATATTCAAACACAGAAACAAACAAACAAACAAACAAACAAACAAACAAACAAACAAACAAACAAGCAAACAAGCAAACAAGCAAACAAGCAAACAAGCAAACAAGCAAACAGCCAACCAGACAAACAAACAAGCAGGCAAGCCAGCAAACAGACAAACAAAAGAGCCAAAAACTAAGGCACGCAACACCAAAACAAAGACGGGGGGACAAGTCCCACCCCTCCCTTGCAGTACTTTGGTGTGTTTGGCCATGTCTTTACAGATTGCTGCAAAAAAAAAACCTTTAACTATAACTACCACATACAGAACTTCTGGCAGCTCCATTCGCTGTCAAATTTGGCTACCAGCTAAGAGTCCACACCCACCAGACCCCTCTCCACTCGTTGGGTGCCACTGTTTCGGCAACCAAGGGGCGTCCCATCCAGAGAGCTGGCAGTCCAGGCACAAGTTGGCGCACCTCGATCCACAGTTTTCGGAAGAAGCGCTGGATGCAACCCGATCCCTTGGGTTTCTTTTGGCTCTTTGAAACAAATCCCAAGTAGGAATAGTTGACCAAAACTCGCGAAGTTGATAAACTTGTAACTTGCCAACGTCGAGGCCCTTCCACCGAGCCACGCGCGCTCCTCTGCGAGCTCCCCGCAGGGCGCGCCTCCGAACCTGGCCGACGTTTCATACCCGGTTTTAACCCCGCCAAAAAAAAAAACACTTGTGTTGCACCCCAATTTGACACATACCACATGTGCAATGGGCACACCCCCCAAAAAGCACAGATATATTGGGCAAAAGGACAGGTTGTCGCGTCTTTCCTTCCCCTCTCATTACGCTTTGAAGCGGGCGCCAAACACAGAACACAAATGTCACTGTTTGGCTTCTCTTTTTTGGGGGTCCTTCGGTTTTGTTGGCTTTAAAGGGGAACTAGAAGGAATTTTATCTCATGTTGAAATCCAATTGTTTCGGCGCAAAACTCACTGACCTGTATTTGAGCCCCCCAAGCAACAAACCTTCAAGGCAACCGGTGCACAAACGCGATAACCAGGGATGCTGGGTGCTTTCGGAAGACGGGTCCTCCTGAAGCAAAGCAGCTATGCACACAAATCAGACCCCGCTCCAGCCCCACCCCTGCCCCACCTTGCTGGGGTCACGGTGGCACGGCTTCGGTTCTGCAGGCCGTGGCAATAGGGCTTGCATGGCGACCACGCAGTCCAGTCGCTCACCACACCTTGGAGAGATGAAAAAGCGAGCCACAGGATTTTTTGTGAGTGTTTCCGAGTGGCGCCTGCTACGCTTGGCCAGGAAGGCGCCACCCGAGCTCAAGCAATGAGCACCGAATACTAGCAGATTGGACGCACCAAGCAAACATGGGCATCACAATTAGAATTCGGGATGGTGAACATCAAGCAGTATTGAGGAGGTTCCAACTCTTAAAATTCGTACCCAAATGAGTACAGGGTGCCACTCGAAAACTCGGAAACTGGGCGAAAATGGACGTCGAAGATCTGGTTCTCACGGATTTTGTATAAAGATATGTAAAGAAAACGGGTTGGAAAGCAGCAATCTGGGGATCCACCCAGTAGGATATTGAAAGAATGCGTTGGATGCCGCAAACATCCGCAATTAAACCAACCATACTCAATCACACAACCGTGGCAAACCACGGTGCTTCTGCCATCATCAAGTTTTGGATGCAACATCCCATACGGAACCTTGGCCAATTCTGAGCCAGCCCATCAACCCACCAACTTAGAATTGGACAAGCCCAACATATACAGCCCCGAACCCCAAACGCCACGCCCTGAATCGACCCCAATTGCCTCTCTGACTCGAAGAGAAAGACTTGCAGGTGCTTTGGAAGCCTGTAATTCGCTCATTTGCTCGTTATGTGGAAAACATCTTTCAGGTCTGCCTCCAACTTGCTCATCCCCTTAAACCCACCTCTGTGACTCCGAGAAATGGGGCTGCAGCCAATTCCTGCTCTCTTGCTCATCTGTGTCATACCTAGTCAACCCCAAGACATGTCCCTTAAAAAAAGAAACAACAATTGAGGAGACCCCAGGAAATCCGTTAGGGGATGGTTTCCCGTTTGCCCTCAAGAACCAGGGATTCAATCCCCAAGCCATTCAAACCACCACTTACAGCCTACCTGCAGAGAGGTCTGCGGCTCCAGAGCGACGAACCGAGGCGCAGTCCACCGGGCAGTTCAGATCCCCGCAGACCCGCACCTCCGCACCTTTGCCCTCACAGGCCTCTCCTGAACGAATCAATCGCTCGGGCGGGCCGTGCAACTGCCACCCGCCAGGAGGACTCGGCCCGTGGAAAAGTGACGTGGCAACATAGACAGGCATCGCGGCATCTTCGGAAAACTCGGCAATGTACTTTGCACATTCACAAACCCAAACCGCTTGGGAGAAATGGAATCTCCAGGCCATTCAACGCAAATCCCGAGAGGATTCATTGGTCAGAAAAAGTCCTCACTTGTTGTTGTCACTAAAATGAAGCAAACCCAAAGAGTGACTAGAGACCATGAAAACAGGAAGTGAGTTAAACTGTGACAACATGTTTGTTTTTGCAAATTAACACGGAACCCGGACCCCCCCAACCATGACCGCTTTTGGAACATCCCAGTTAGCACTAAGGTACCCCTTCACCATTGTCCTTTTGGTTGTCCGGTGGTTTTTTTGGATACCTGGGCTTGATAGATTCAAGAATATAGCCCGCAAAAATCGACCGGTGGGTGGATGGGGTCGCAACGCATGGTTCCTTTGAAGCGGGATTGAAACCACCACAAAAAGGGCCGCCACTCCCAGCTGAATACTTCTTAAATTCCTACTCCCATTTGTAGACGCCGTGTTCTTGCTGGTTCTCGTGAATGAACCCCGAAAGGCAACGCTAGTTTCCCTTTTGGATCCGTACACCCGAAAATTCAAAAAAAGCAAGCTATCACCCGGGAGAAGTGGATCTTCCAAAGCTTCTCTAGTGCCGAAGTGAGCCGGTGTTCAAAGCCAAATGCCAAGGCCTCCCTTAAACAACTTCTTTTAAAAATGGAATCTAGAGAAAGGAATGAGGGTATGCAAAATGTTGTTTTCTGCAGAAGAAGCATAGCTTGTCGAATGTGAGGTGCCACCTGAGACTTGACCCATTGGCTGTGACCCGTGATACCGTCCATTTCTGGAGCTGTTCGGGACACAGAAATATTTCTTCAAGGTGTAAGCATTTTTCTGGAAATATCACCAACCAGGACAAACAGCCACCTGTCCACCTTTCTCTCAGGGAAATGGCGCTGAAACCTCTGTGTTGTCCGGCAGACTCGAGAGACATAAATTCGTCACATACCCCCCCCCCCCGCCCTTTGGGCTCTATGATATTATGCAAAAGGTTCCCGCGCCAACCACTCAGCAAATGCACATGGACCCCCCAAACAACCAGTCCTTTGTAAAAAATGTCTTCTACAGGGACAACCAAAAAGGAGGCTGTATCAACGCTCATTTCTCGGGGAGAACCAGCGGACAAGCATTAGCATCGGAAACCCAACCTCCCATGAACGAGCAATCTCACCAATCTGCCCCCAAAAAAGTTGAATGTTTATTCTTGGGGAGGTGTCTGGGAGATTTCCACCCCTGCTTACGCAAGACAGACACCTGAGGTCTATTTTTCAACCTCCGTTGGATTCTTGGCCGCAAACACTCGAAGTGTTCATCAGGGTTCCAAGGATACATCCAAAAAGACCACCTGCTCAAGGATTCAGCTCCTCAGCTCTGACTTTTGAACACCAAATGCAAATGGAGATCCGTGGAGGGATCCCTCTGCCGCGGTCCCCCCCCCGGCCGCTTCGGGGCGCCTCCGCCGGCCTTGGGCACTGCCTCCGTGCGCGTCCGCGTCTGGGAGCCCCCGGCGCAGGACACGGAGCAGGTGCTCCAGGCGGACCACTCCGCCCACCTGAAGGCACGGCACTTCTCGTGGAAAACCCATCCCAAGAATGTGTCCGAAAAAATGGGAGGGGCTTCACCCCCCCCCTTTTCCACCTGAAAGAACAAAATCGTAAAAGGGAACACCACACACCCAATGCGTCGGGGGCTTCACCCTCCCAAAAAGGAATACCACAGACCCAAATGTGTCAAAAACAAGAGGGGGTTTGGTCAGGAAACCGCTTGAATTCGACCTGCCGTGGCCTGGACAAACAACAGAGGTTGGAGACAATTCGGGGTTCCTCTATTTTCACACATACCCGTTGGAATCTCTGATTTTACCCTTGGTTGCCTAGGGAAATGGAAGCAAGGAGTCACGGTCGTGGCTCAAAAGGGCTCCATTACCGTCCCTAGCCCAAGCAAAAAAAATGGGCAATCATGGCTCCCTCACTGGCAACGGGAGAAGATCGTCGTCTTCATAGCAATAATGGTCTTGCTGGTGCTGAATGACCGCAAGCATCCCTTTGTGGCATCTTAGGGGATCACTCGAAATCCCCCAAGAATTAGGTTCCCCCTAAAGGACCAGGTAGAGCAAATCCCGAATAAGAAAAACACGCATAGATGATTGAAGAAGGAGCTGCTTTCTAAAACAAGAGATGCCAAGGATATGGGTTTAACATGGTTTGCGGAGCTTTTCGCAAAAGGACCTGCAAACGAAGAAGGAGAAAGGAAAGGATCTGATAAGGACAAAAGTAACATCCCCAGCATCCCAATCATTATGTGAACTGGTGTAGAGCGGACCCGGCCGAATGATTTGGCTGGGCTGTCCTGATCCCCCCCGCCTGCAGTGCACGCAGAAGTTGCTGCAGGTCTGGGACTCTGCGGTGCCCTGGCATGCCTCCAGGGGTGTTGTTTCTTGCCAGCCGGTCCCCCGCCAACACGTTTTTCTGTGGGCGGTGAAGAGCTTCAACATCAAGAGGGCCCTCAGGCAACTGGACCCCCTCTGCCATATTGAACCCTAAACTGAGACTTGTGGCTTCGAAGACGGCGATTCCTGTCAAACCCAATTGGGAGGTGTCCATCGGTTCAGCCGGGCCCTTCAACCCATGGTTCGGATCGCGCCTCCCCCCCGTGCTCCGCCAAACGCAAGATCTCGCGTCCCCGCGTCTGGGTGCCATTGCAATGGGGCTCACACAGCGTCCAGGTGGTCCAGTCGCTGTACCTCGCATATTGCTCAGGTGGTTGGTGTTTTTGGGGAAACATTCCTAAAACCATCCAAAAAGACTCATGCGAGCCAAAGAAACAAGAATTAGGAATGCCTCAAGGTGGTGAGCGGCTTGTTTCCTATGAAGCCCATCCCTCCCTCAGAACTGCAGCCCCCAAAACACTTGGGGCGGAACCCATACTCAACTCGCAAAACCGCGCCTTCCTCCAGAACATGAAACCTGGCAAGAAAATCATCTTCGTATGGAGAAACTTTCGGATTCAGCAATTATTGGTGGGAGCGAGGGGAAAGCCTACATACGACTCCAAAAAAGTGGGGCTGGGCGTGCTTTACATTGTTCGATGTTTGCTCGGGCTCTGACCAGGGCGCCTTTGTCGGTGACGTTCAACCTCCAAGGTGATGGGTTGCTCGTGTTTGCCTCCAAACATGGCCTTGAGAACAAAAAATGGCGCGCCTTAATAGAACCAGCAGCTGCATCCTTTGCTTGGATCTGCCTCAACCTTTGCCGGTGACGGGAAACCAGCTAGAATAAAATTCTAAAGGACATGGGGCAGAAAACAAACTTGCGTGTGGTGAAAATGATATCTTGGCCCGTGGTGAGGATGCCCAGTTTAGGGTTCCGAAAAGGAAACCGACTCGAAGGACTCGCCTTCAGCGTCTTTTTGCCTGTTTTGGGGGTCATCGCAGGGGAACCCACAGGGAAACGAAGCCAACATTGTGTGGTCTAGAACCCAAACAGGGCCCTCAAAAACTGTGGTGTCCCGTTGGATTTCCCTTACAAAGACCACCCCCAAAACGGGGTTGCCCTAAGAAAGACACATACCCACGAGCCAAGGTTTCGCCAAGGCGCATGCAGTCGATGGGGCACTCGCCGGTGCCGCACTGCTCTGTCTGCTTGGTCTCTTGGACCTCGCACTCGGAGCCGCCGCCGATCTCCAGCTTGTTGTGGATGCAGGAGCCTCGTGTTTGGCAACGGGCACGCCATCTCAAAGCGAAAGATGGCTTCTTCTTTTTGTTTCGGGTGCCCCAGTTTGGGGTTGGTTTCAAGGGAAACCAAAATCATGCTTTCTGCTTTGGCAGCTTTGGGGAGCAAAATGAATTGCTTGAATCAGCTGCCTGTGCATTGCTCGCATGGAATGGGCCTTGCCTGATGATTGCTTTTTCACGGCTCCAGCTGGAGGTTTGCGTTTGGCAGAACCGCATGATCCCTTCCCCCTCGCGGGAACTGAGTGATACAAAACCGAAACTGGACGAACAGCCGGGGACAGACTGTTTGGCTTCCTTGTTTCTGCCCTTTAAAACTGCTCGTCTGGAAATGATCAATCAAAGAAAGCCAAAGCAAACCAAACCAGCTGGAGTTGTCCTTGGGTCCCAGTACCCCTTTTAAATAGAAGCCTTCCCTGACAAACCGAAATAACTACGCCGACGGCCTGCAGAAGCTTGGGGAAAAAGGGCACCTTTTGTGTTTTGTGTTTTTGGCTTGTTGTTGTTGTTGTTGTTTTATTGTTTTTTTTTTTTTTTTTAATGTTATGGTATTGTATTTATTTATCTATTTATTTATTTATTTATGTGTTTATTTGTTTTTATTTATTTATTTTTATCTATTTATTGTTTATTTATTTATGTTTAATTATTTATTTTTAATTATTTATTTTATAGTGCGTTTTTTTTTTTGGGGGGGGGGGGGGGTGATTCCGAATGGAAACACCTCATAGTAAGTTCTTCAAATGAACCAAGAGTCGCAAAATCATGACAAGCCAATGGCTGGTGCACAGCAACCATCTTGTCTGCTGATCTTGGCTTCAAATGAACCAAGAGTCGCAAAATCATGACAAGCCAATGGCTGGTGCACAGCAACCATCTTGTCTGCTGATCTTGGCCATGGACAATGGGGTATGTGTCAAAATGGATCCCAAACATGGTGATTTGCCTGGTGGCGTCGCTGCAAGCCAAGGTGAACGGGTACCCTCAAAAGAACAAGCTCAATTGTTCCCAAGGAATCCCAAGTATCGATGTGATTGTCCATCCTGAAAAATGGTGTCTGTCAAAACAGAATCATTGTGGCGGTTGGTTCTCCCACCCAATGCAACAAATGTCAAGGCCGTGCTTGAAAAGACAGCCGCTTGATGTTCATTCAAGCTCCACATCAGCCAAGATAAATCCATGCATGTGAATTACACTTATGTATATGAACCATTGGTCGAGCTCCGCCAAAGGCAACAAAACCCCGAACTCTGACGCCCATGGTCAATGTATGTCCCGCCATTAGTTCCATGTTTGCACCTAACAAACTGCCCTCCTAAGGCGATGTGCATTTCCCCAGCCAAAAGCAACACGCATTTGCCAACTTTTTGTCAACCAGGCCCATCACTCTAGATGGTGGTGTTTTAAGGGAAAAACTAACTGTGAAAACGCCACTTTGAATTGACTTCAATGGCCTCATGTCTGTCCGGGGGAGGTTTCCAAGTAGTGTCCAGCCCCCGTCCGACTTCAAGGTCAACTTTGTTCGTTACAAAAAGGACGGTGCCTTCTTCGTCGTGGAGGCCGAAGCCGACCTCGCAGATCACGGCGGAGCCATCGCAGCCCTCGTCGTAGACCCCTGCGCTCGCGGGGCACGTTGCGCGCGAAGCGCCGCAAAAGGATCGATGCCTGGTGGACTTCTGAAATGCGAGGTGCTGAGCAGCTGGCTGGTGAGTGCAACGGCAGACCGTCCTCTTTGACGAATTCTGGGTGGTATCGCGGTAGGGCAACTCCAGCCTTCGTCCCAGAGCCCTGATAAACAGGTGCTACCACCGCGTTTTCCCCAATGAAACGTTTCTGCCCACAGCACAGCTCAGAAAAGGCACCCCTTTCGCTTGTGAGAAGAAATATGGTGAAAGCACCAAGTGGGTCCTTCATTTCACAGTCCCAGCCAGAGCTCAAACCCTCACCTCGAGAGGAGGGCTCCCCTGAGATGAACCAACCCTCCCGAGTCAGTCCTCCGCAGTTGGGGTCTGTACTGCACACCTCCCGTGCCGCCGCCATGGACAGGATGCCCTCGCGCCGACCTCAAGCCGCAGTCTCGGCGGGGGGCACCACAAGCCCGGGTTTTTTTGTTTTTACAGGCCTTACAGGTGTATGTGTACCCGTTGAAAGGAAACCACAAGGATTTTGGGGGTCTGTTTTGACACATACCCACAAAAGCACCAACTGACTGGATGCTGGATGCTCCCTCCTGTCGCTGTCGCGTACCCCCCCCCCACTTGTTGTTTGCTGACTTCGACCCGGATTTTGTTTGTTGAATTGAAAGGCCACTCATGTAGAGGTAGCCTTAACGACACGCAGCTCCAGGGCGGGCTTTGCGGTCAAAGTCTCTGACTCGAGATCTCGACAAACAATTCGACCGCCAACGGTGGGTGGGGCCGCTTCAAGCTACTGATCCTCCACATACGGAGGGTACCCCGGCTAACCGCTAACCTAACCTCTGCCCCTGGCGGGGGGGGCCGCTTGGGGGGGGGCGGGGTCCGGGTTCGGGTTCGTTTGGGTTCAGCGGGGCTCTGGGGTTTGGGTTCGGCTTCGGGTTCGGGCTCTTTTTCTTTGGGGGGGGTTCGGGTTCGGGGTCGGGTTCGGGTGGGGTACCTAATGTCCGCATACGTACTGCCATCTTCGCCTATTGCTCGGGTGAGGTTGCCACATCTTCCTTGTCTGGAGAAGACCCTAGCTTCCTAGATATATTGATTCCGCTAGTGCAGATCCTTCGGCCAGAGCAGCGCCGGGCGGTTGGTAACAAGATGGTTCTGAACACACTAATAGGTGCCCTTATTGGCAGGCCTTAAGCCTGAATCAATAAGCGTCGGATTGTTACATGTGGAATGTGTCCGGATTTTGGAGGGACCTACATCCTCGAGGGACGGTGTTTCTTCAACCCCCAACCAAAGGAAGAACTCGCCAAACTCTGAACTTCCCCTTGGCTGTGGTCCTGTGGTTCCCGGCTGTTCTCAGCGCACCGGAAGTTCATCTTCAGCTCGAAGCCGTAGACCGGCGCCGGTGCAAAGGCCGGCTCTTCACCTGGAGCGCCTGGCCCATTCCCACCGGTTTTCTGTCTGGCCCCCAAGAAAGCCCAAGGGTGTGCTTGAGCACTTGGGCGGGTGTTTCTTTGGAGCCATTTTTGGGATAGAGCTAGCAAAAGGAACACCCGTTTGGGGGAGGGAGGGCCTATTTTGACGCGTACCCAAGGGATTGACAGATGAAGCTGATGATGAGAATGATGATGACGAAAAGAACAATAAGTTGCTGTTGGTGCCGGTGCTGGGGATGATGGCCGTTTTGAGGAGGAGGAGGAGGAGGAGGAGGAGGAGGAGGACGTGATGATCATCATAGGGACACACCATACACCACTGGCTCTGACCAAGCAACCATGTCTCTACCGGCCCCTGCTTGGCTTCCCATGCACATTGGCGCATGGCGCTTGCGCGAATGGCTGATGTTTCAAAGCACTGAGGGTTTAGATAGCACTCCGCGATCCTATGTCATGTTCTGTCCCTTCCTGCAATGGGTATGTGCGTTCAGTGCTTGCCTCGTGGCCTGTTTTGGCCACATCGCATAGTCTGCATTTAATCCAACATGTTGACCACCCTCCTCCACATGCTCATCGTTCATGAGACATGCAGCAAAAGATTTGGCAACAGGTCTTTGATTCACTGGTTCCAAGCTGATCTTTGCTTGGGCTCGGAAGAAGGAAAGTGCGGCCCCAATGGCGTTCCAACTCGTGGATGCCCCTGCCATATTGCAAGTAAACCCACCCACTCAACTACAACATCATGGTGTGGTATACTAAACTAGAGGCTTTCCTTGTGTACTTGCGATATTTAGGACATCCACCGTACCTGAGCCACTGGGGACCCAAACCAATCATGCCACCACATTGCTTGCACAAGCCCGAGTTCCATATTTTTGAAAGGTTTAAGGTTGGTCACCAAGGCAATGGGTAGGGACAACTCCTGGCTGTCAAGCAGCAGGGTCTCCAAAGCGCCCCAGTTCAGAGAAGGACGGCTCGCTTTTTCCAGTCGGATGGTTCACCGCATGAAAGGTTTCAATAATGAAAAGGTAATAAGAAGATAATAAGATAGGAATGACATAAGAAACAGAAAATAAATAATGAAAAACAAAAGAAATAGATGTGACCAGCCAAGAAGAGAGAAATGGCTGGTGAGTGATGAAGAGAGAAATAAATGGGTCCCTTCCTTTCCCATCTTATCTCAGCTTATGAACCTTTCTGTAAAAGCGGTTCATCTCTGAGATTGATGGTGTACGAAAGGAAAAGGAAAGGTTAACCGCTATGACGAAGAGATGAGGAATGAAGCGGTCCAGCTCACTCCGTTCCCTTTCCCTGTCGTGTGATCCAAGATTCTAGAGCTAGAACCCTTTCCTTTGTCAAGGTTTTTATTAATTACTTCTTCTTTACAAGCATTTAATATTTTTGGCATTCATTTGTAACCGCTGGAAAGAGTGCGGGGGTAGCTAAGGCAACCAAAACTGGAACGTGAAAACCACAGACCTTTGGAGCGATTTGAAACCTCGACATGAAAACAACCGGTTGGAGTGGTCCCATCTACCCTGCAGGTGCAGCCATACCCCGGTGAACTCTGGCGAATACACCCCTTGGTGAACAGGAGGTGTCCCATGTTGAGAAGACACCTTCACTAGCAAAACGAGATCGACCCCGCTTAGGAGCACAACCAGGTATTCCGACGGGTTGATTAAAGCGCCATCCTTAAAATTACTCTCTAAATGGGAGTGTCTTAAAATAGGGCACCCCAAAATTGTGTTGTTGTCCTTCCGTGTTCCTTTAAAACCCAAAAAATGGTATCCTCCCAAAGTACTTCTGCAACGCTCCCAGTTAGTCGACCCTCGTTCGTCGTTTTTCACAACGGGTGTAGCATGATGGTAAAGACAACTCAATTAGTGAGAGTCGGTATGAAACTGAAAATGGCCTCAAGTCTTCCTTCCTTCCAAAAGTGGAAGCAAGCTTTAGGGCAAGGCCAATGCGCCGTACAAGTACCCCTTTCTGTGGACTCCACGAAGCACTGTGAAGGGACAGCATCCCTCCATCTTCCTCTCAGTCAACGCTAATATGATATCCACTATCCCCGTTGCAAGGTGGCGAGAAAGTGGCTGCATATCCCATCAAATTTCTGGGTCATCGTAGCGTCGTAGTGGGTTGCGGGAAGTGGAAACCATCTTCACCAACCCGGCAATCGAAGAACCAACCAACCAACCCAACACAACCCCGACCCAACCCGCAACAACCCACAACCAACCCAACCAACCGCTGCAGTCAGCCCTTCCCTCCATCCGCCTGAGCTGCGCTTCACAAAGAGCTGGTCCCTGGCATAGCCAAGTGAGGATACGGCAACATGAGGTTGAGCACAAGCTGCCAAGTGCCCGGTATTTCTCGTACAAACTGCAGTTTTGGGTTGGTGCAGGGTGGGAGTCCGGTGAGTTTAGGGTGAGTTTGGGGTGGTTTGGGGTGTTTAGGGTTGACTTAGGTTGGATTAAGTGTCCTTGAGCTTCAAGGTAGGTTCAAGGTAGGTTCAGGAGGCAAAGTAGGTTGTGTAGGTTTAGGGTGGGTTAGGGAGGGTGTAGGGTGGGTTTAGCGTGGGTTTAGGGTGGGTTTAGGGTAGCTGTTAGGTTTACGGCTGATTTGAGGTTCGGGTTAGCGTGGATTTGTTAGGGTAGGCTTGGGGTGGGTTTAGGGTAGGTTGGTTTAGGGTAGCTTCAGGGTGGGCTGAGGGTAGGTGGCTTAGAGTCAGTCTGGGGGCGTTAGGGTGGGTTTAAGGTGAGCCAGGGTGGCTTAGGATAAGTGTAGCCGGGGATAGGGTTGGCTTAAGGTAAGTTTAGGGTGGGATTATGGTTCGGGGGGTTTGAGGCTTGGCTTAGGGATGCTTAGGGTTGGCTTCAGGGTTGGTATCTGGTGGGTTTTAGCGCGCTTGCTTGCTTGCTTGCTTGCTTGCTTGCTTGCTGGCTGGCTGGCTGGCTGGCTGGCTGGCTGGCTGGCTGGCTGGCTGGCTGGCTGGCTGGCTGGCTGGCTGGCTGGCTGGCTTGCTTGCTTGCTTGCTTGCTTGCGTGCGTGCCTGCCTGCCTGCCTGCCTGCGTGCCTGCGTGCCTGCGTGCCTGCGTGCCTGCGTGCCTGCGTGCCTGCGTGCCTGCGTGCCTGCGTGCCTGCGTGCCTGCGTGCCTGCGTGCCTGCGTGCCTGCGTGCCTGCGTGCCTGCGTGCCTGCGTGCCTGTGCCTGCCTGCGCCTGCGTGCCTGCGTGCCTGCGTGCCTGCGTGCCTGCGTGCCTGCGTGCCTGCGCGCCTGCGCGCCTGCGCGCCTGCGCGCCTGCGCGCCTGCGCGCCTGCGCGCCTGCGCGCCTGCGCCTGCCTGCGTGCCTGCGCTGCCTGCGTGCGCTGCGTGCCTGCGTGCCTGCGTGCCTGCGTGCCTGCCTGCTTGCCTGCTTGCCTGCTTGCCTGCTTGCCTGCTTGCCTGCTTGCCTGCTTGCCTGCTGCCTGCTTGCCTGCTTGCCTGCTTGCCTGCCTGCTGCCTGCCTTGCCTGCTTGCTGCCTGCTTGCCTTGCTTGCTTGCTTGCTTGCTTGCTTGCTGCTGCCTGCCTGCCTGCCTGCTGCCTGCTGCCTGCTGCCTGCTGCTGCTTGCCTGCTGCTGCTGCTGCTGCTGCTGCTGCTGCTGCTGCTGCTGCCTGCTGCTGCTGCCTGCTGCTGCTGCTGCTTGCTTGCTTGCTTGCTTGCTTGCTTGCTTGCTTGCTTGCTTGCTTGCTTGCTTGCTTGCTTGCTTGCTTGCTTGCTTGCTTGCTTGCTTGCTTGCTTGCTTGCTTGCTTGCTTGCTTGCTTGCTTGCTTGCTTGCTTGCTTGCTTGCTTGCTTGCTTGCTTGCTTGCTTGCTTGCTTGCTTGCTTGCTTGCTTGCTTGCTTGCTTGCTTGCTTGCTTGCTTGCTTGCTTGCTTGCTTTCCATGCCAATCCGGTGGGAAAAGTACTTAAACAAAATGGCACCGATTTGCTTAAATGGATTGCCAAAACCAGCTTTTTCTTATCGCACCTCTGTTCTCTGCGCCCTTTGTCAGCTTCAGATGAGCGCCCGTTTCACCCACTGACTGCTGGTACGAAGACGATGATAGAGGCCTTACACCCCTTGTTAAACCATATAGTAGAACCCTCTTCTAGATTGGTCAATGAGGGTTTTCGCTCGGATGAGTTGGAGAGGACAATACAAGTCAGAGGGCTCCCCTTGAAAATGGATCCCTCCCCGCTCATTACTTCGGCGCTCTCTTCGTCCTATATTGATCCCATGCGCCCCCACCCTTTAGGAGTGGTTTCCCCACGTAAGACCTGACATTCAGGACAGCTTTAAGTCGGCTCGTTGGATTGACTCCGAGGAATTTGCGGAAAGTCGTTGTGTCGTTGATTTGCACAAGGAAACCAATGGTTGGCTCCAGAATGCTAAAGGTGTTGATAGCTATTCAAGGAAAAGCAAAGCAAGGGGAAAGCAAGGGAACGCAGGGGAACAGAAGGGAGCAAGCGAAAGCCAGCCAGCATCACCAGTATTGCACAAAAATGCAAGGTATGCAAGGTGCATCCCCTGCATCATCTGCAACAGAGCACTCCAAAACCTGCAGTAGGAAATCCCCAAGCAGGAACGGGGAAGGCACTTTCTGGCAACTGCGTTCCACAATCCGGGGGCCCTGAAAGGCCGGCGAGAGGTTGGAGCACCAAGCACGCGGCACACCCAAACTCAAAAACCCTAAAAGCAAAAAAATGGGAGCAGATGTGGGGAGTGCACATCAAAATGCGAATCAACATGCGCCGGCCTGAAGCGCTGCTTGTTGCCGCCCCCACAGCTGACGCTGCAGGACCCGAAGGGCGTCCAGTCCAGCCAGTCGCAGTCCCGGCCTTTGAGCGGTACGCTTCGCGGACGGCGCTTCGGCTTCTTTAAGCAAACTCTGGGTGAACGAGAAAGAACGGGAATCCAGGAGGCATAACCCCTAGTTGTTTAGGTTTGATCTAGTTGCAAGCCCAAAAAAATAGTGGTGTCCTGGGCTCCGACTATCAAATTTATGAGTTTCGCAAAGCTCTTTACAACAATACAACTACTTGCAGAACCACCCTTGTTGGAAAGTGGTTAATAAACGCATTTTGCCAGTCCTCCAAGCAGCATTTACCCCATGCAAAACTCAGTTAAGGGACGTACAATCTCGAGCACCAAGCAGTTGTCAACTGGGCTGGTCATCCAGGTAGGCTGGTTCAATGAAGTTCTTCCAAACGCAGCTCATTCTAAGGGGTCGGAATCAGGGTGAGGAGGGGCTTGGGCTTCCCTCATGCGTCGTCTCAACTTTGAATCACAAATGCAACATAATATGGAGGTGTATTAAAAATTGGAAGCGCCATCCTTTGTGGCTGTAAAGGAAACCACAACCACAAGAAGGCCTTAACTTAGATGATTAGTGGGGTCCAGTTCCTATCACCTCTTTTCTGTTCCAAATGGAAGGTTGGCATACTTCATACTCCCCATCGGGAAGCCACTGCTAAGAAACTCAAATCGTTGGGTATCCCAAGGAACAAGGATAGCTGAACGGACCAACTTTTGGCTCGCCATGACAGTTGCCAGGACAATCACAAGGCCAGAGGAAAATGAAGTGGTTCTAAATGTGTGGGCCCCTAAAATGGTGTTTTGCTGGGCTTCCTCTAACTATCAACTAGAAGGGGGGTCCACTATTTCGAGAAACTCCCAAATGAGGAAACCCTGCAGAATGTTTCCCAGAGCTGTCGCCACGCCGATGTGCTTGTCGAAATGTGTTGGTTCCCTCGGCTGAGCGTCTTCCCTCCCAACACGCTCTCGGTTCACAGATCTGAGAAACTCAGCCCTCTTTCGACCCGCACAGCAAAACCCGGGTCGGAGTGAAAACAAAATACTTCTTGCCAACCCGGTTGAACAACCACAGAGAATGGCCCCCCAGTTTGGGACAAACCCAGGTGGCCAAAACGCAAATGACAACAGTACTGCATCTTGGCGCATCAACCGAAGGCCATCGGAACCGTTGCCAACAACATGGGTGAAAGAAACGTGCTACGACTTAATCTTGTGCCGCGAATAGCAAAGGTTGCCTAGAAAAGTGTTTGTCCATGGGCAATACTAATTTAGAATAGGCCAATTGTCAACCGACAGACGAGGGCTGAAGTGGACTGAAGAGGAAGGAACCGCCCCCCCAAACAATGAAATTATGCTTCAGGAATAGTTCCTTATTCCCCGGCGGACGTTGCCCAAAGACTGCCCTCGCCGCACCCACCGAGGCGCAGAGGTTGGAGCACTCCCGGGTCTGGCGCGTCACCCCCTGCAGGCCCTCCGACATGGCCTCGGCCGCCGCCAGGCAGGTGACGCCGCCGAAGGCCGGCTCCACCGTGATGTTGCGGTTCCGCTGCTGCGTGCCTGGCAGGTGGTTAGGCAATCTAAAAACTTGCGATCGGTGCGATGGGCAGGGAATGAGAAATGGAATGACACAAAAACAAAAACATCCAACTGGGGGTTTGCTTAAGGGAATCCCTGGACATGAACGCAAGATCGGAGAGACATCAGGCTGGAGGCCACCGCCAACCATGGGGGGCGTTTCACATGAGGGAAGAGAAACCGGGGAAGGTCGCACGATTCTTCAAACCGGAAACAAACACAGACAAGTTGCCCAAATTGCACTCCTTCTGATTAACGAGGACGGTCCTTTTGGGGGACCTGTGAATTTTGGGCTCTATGCCAATCTGGGGAGAATTCAAGGGCAAAGAAAGTTGAGGATGAGATTGGGTCTCTTGGTGGCCCCTCTCATGTTGGTTGAAAGGTTTCGTTCAATAAAAATGCACTGGGCCAACAAAACATGAAGCAATCAGAAAAAAAAATCCACCCCCCGCCCCATTTGTTGGAAACTTATGAGAATTCACAAACCTGGAAATAAGCAGACGTTTCAGCTGCGTAGTACTCCAACGGCCGACACTGATGCGGGTATGAATCTTAATTGCAAAAAGGTCCTTTGGCGGACATCAATAAGTTAAACCCCATACTAGTTGGGGTTGGTTGTTTCTATGGCCTGGCAGGAAGACGACATTCAGCTGGTGGTCTAAGCCATTTTCCAAAGGCTTCGTCTTTATTCAAGCAGGCTGCTGTGGACGTCACACATCCGCCTGTCGAGTCCAGCGTTAGAACCTTTGTGATCAGCAACATAAGAGACAAGTCTTCATGACATAAGAAAGGAAGGCGGTGGTGTTTCATTTATCTCACCTTCATATACCTCCACTGGCGTAATATGTACAAACAAATAGAGACATATTATGCCTTCATGAGGCCGCAATGGTTTGCCCACGCGCCCATGTTTTGAGGCGCGGAACTCCGAGTTTGAGAGAACAACGGGCTGTGAAGACTCGGCAAAAGGAAGCCGAAACACATGCAGATGAGCCTCATGTGAACCTGTTGCGGGGCTTGTGTTGGTTTTAGACGGAGAGAACATGCGACAGGCGCAGATATGAAAGATCCTGATACTGACGATACGTGCTGACCTTGCCACCTGTACGGTGTCTGCTCCAAAGCAATGTTTTGGAGGCTCGGTATCCTTTTTGTGGTGCTAAACTGAAACCACTGTGAACACCACCATTTTGGGGTGCCGTCTGAGTGATTCCACTTGCTACAGTAGGCAAAGAAGCCAAAGGAACGCTAAAAGCTAAAGACGGCTATTTACTATACTGGCTTGCAAGTGATTCGCTGGGTTCTCTTAACACATGCCCAAAAAGACGCCAACCCAAATTCACCAATTCGCCTTCGCAGTAAGGCTCGCAAGGGCTCCAAAGGCTCCAGCCCGAAAACTCGCAGTCGATGGGGCACTCCTGCACGGACTCCCGGATATGGTTGAGACTAAACCACACCACAAAACCAGGGCACATCCGCGGTACACTTCCAGTTTTCCAAAGGGAAAGGGTTGGTCCCGCCCGGCGAAAATGATATCCTTTTCAAAGGGTCGAATGGCTTCCAAAAATCGAGCGGGAACTGTGTGAACCAACCTCCATGTTGGAGGCTGGAAGAGCCTACTCCTTGGACGCCTGTAGCTGTCACGCCCGCCTTGCTATGACCCCATCACTTGTTTGCAACACGTGCCTTTTCCTCGCCCACTGGAAAGTCAAGCCTATCTTGCTAAATACGTGACCACACAGGCCCGGTCAACACCATGTCCACAGATCAGCCCAGGCTTCCCAACAAAAACCACGCGCAGAGCAGGGTGAGCTGTTGAGGACTTACTATAAATCTACAGTCTTGCCTGATTGGAGCCCCAAATACATGCCTAAAGTGTCGATTCATTAGAGGTCACCATTACGATGGCTGAATGCTAATGACCTGTTCATGGATCTAACCCTCCATGGCCCATGAAAGGCGTCATAAGCTCCTACTGGTGTATGCCCAGCCCCAATTCATCCGCATGGCTCTCTAAAGCATAGCATACTTATTCTGGTGGCATTGCAAAGGGAAACTACAGGTCAGAACCCCCTACCCCTTGTGCGGGTTTGTTGGGACATAGGCTATTACAGAAAGGATTGCATGGTGGGAGATGAAAAGAAAAGAAGCATTCCATCTCCCTCACCCACTCACTCATGCCTTCGTGGTCTACCAGTAAACCTCATATCCTGATCAATTATATTGTTCTTTCTAATGTTTTCATCTGTTACTTTCCTGTCGCTTTCCTTGAGTCTCAGAGATGGAAGCGAACAGAGAGGGAATGGATTGACTGGCGAAGCAAGGGCAAGGAATGGATCCGCTCTCATCCCATCCTGTGTCTGGGATAGCGGGCCATCTCTCACTCACTTCGTTCATTCGTGAGTCTTTCATAGTATAGTGGGGTTAGCTTCACCATCAGGGCAACCTGACTCACCCTTAAAGGGCCAAAGATGTGATCTTTGAAACCTGTTTTGGGGCAGACCCATATCAAAAGATCCTTCATTTGCTTAAGTCCCCGGAAAAGTAAACATATGTCCAGTGAAATCGATTCTCTTCAAACCAACTGCTGAAAACAAACAATATTCTTAAGCAAATCAGAAATATAGGAACCCACTTCCACTGACGGCCAGTCCTGCTCCTTGCAGCTCGCGGTCTCTTGCGTCACACCCACGCACTCCTCCAGCTGGAAAGGACTTGGACACCAGGAAAAAAGTCAGCCCGGAAAGTCGAACACTACTGACAAATCTGCGAAAACTACTGAAAACTATCAGACTCGTACTGACAAGTCTCAGAAAATAACTGACAAATCTAAAAAGAAATGGCAAACCTATGGGAAGCTAAGCAATTGCCTGGTGCTTCCAGTTCGGCTCACTTGCTCTTTGTGTGGCAAGGCTCCCCTAACTTGACCCACATGTGGGATAAGGACAACAAAAACGGAAACCACCCTTCAGGGTTCCTAAAAATGAAACGACCTTTTCAGGGATCGAACGAAAAGCGACGAAGCCATTTGCCACCAACTCCTTGCCCCCGCCCTGCTTGGGCACCGCGATGGTCCGATTCCGCTGCGTCTGGCAGAGGCGGGCAATCGGCGGTCGGCGTTCTTCAGTGTTTGCGCGGGAAATGTTCAGTTTTTCAGCGGTTGTGCTGTGGTTGTCCACCGATTTTCTCAAGGTGTCCACTAGTTTTGCAAGTGTTCTCCAGGTTGTCCCGTTTCCTTTTGGTCTTCAGTGGTTTTCCATTGAGATTTCTCCGCTGTTTCCATTGAGCTCCTTTGGCTACCCAGTTGCTTCCATTGGTTTTCAATGGTTCGGCAGCGGTTTTGTTTGGTCCAGCGGGTTTCAAGTTCGAACGCTTTCCAGCGGCCGCCCGGAACCCCGAGTTGGCGTCCAGTTCCTGCGCTGCCCTGGGCTCTATTGGTAACCACCATTCGGGCATGCTTCAAAATCTGGGACCCCAAAATACATGGCCATGGGTCAAAACCCCGTACCCCCAGTGAACATCCCAATCCCCACTAAAATAGACTAAAATGGGTGGTGCACCCCCAAAATGGTACCATTGGTTTTGACGCACAGCCATATGGTGTCTCTGGGTGTGAAAAGGGCTCTCTTCCAGGTTCAGGGCGCTGAGCTTGGCGAACCTTCAGTTGTTTAACGGGTTCTGCACCACGCTCTCGTCTCTTGTGGGAAACTGAGCATTCACACGGGCACAGCCGCAAGCAAACGACTGGCGAGGCGAAAAGACCAGGCAACTTGCTGGCAAACAACTGGAAAGCCGGGCAAGACCACCGGTCACTGGAAAATCCACTGGACAACCTGAATCCGCTGGAAGCCCTCAACCTCCAACCGCCTCCCCTCGCCTCCCTCGGCCTCTTCCTCCCACCTCCCCCATCCGTGCCTTGCCGCCAGCGCAGGACACCGTGCAGGCCTCCCATTCGGACCAATCCGACCACTCGCAGTCCACGCAGAAGTTGCTGCAGGTCTCCTCCTGCGGACCGGGCTCCCTACATTCCAGAAAAGGACTCCATTACTTGTGCAATCCTGTGGTTGAGAGTCAGGACGGCATATCAAAGTCCAAGACGTGTTTTTGGTCGGGGTCAGGCAAGTTAACATCTTCTTCGTGGCCCTCTTGGGAAGACCATAGCCAGATAAAATCGAACCAGATCTGGCGGGGTTCCCAGTTTCCCTTAAATCCGAGGGCAAAAGGACCCAAAGACAACTCCAATAAGTTTGTCTCACAGTGATTCTAAATGATGGAATCGCATCCCACAAAAAGCATAGTCTCCTCTTGGCTTCCGTTTAAACCAACCAAAAGGGGGTGGGCCCCCCTCCCCACAAAAAGGAAAACCATGTTTGCACAGGGAGCTTTGCCTTGCCGAAACTTGGGGTCCGTTGGGGGCCTTCGGCTTTTTGGGGCGTGAAACCGTGCACTGCAGTGTCTTCTAAGGCTCACCTTCATTGACCAAAGGCTTGCTCCCAAGACCAGGATATGGCAGTTTCGCCGTGGAGCACTACAAAAAGAGAGGAGAGAAGCACAAGGTCAACGAAAGGTCGACCAGATTGGGATTTGCAGGGCCATGGCACACTCAGATCTTCGCGTGCTGCGTGGCGTCGCTTGCAAAAGCTCCATTAAGGCCTACCGGACTACCTCCCCAAGAGTCAAATTCGGCTTTCACACCTTCGCGTGCGCAGTTGTGCCCCTATTAAACAAGGCCTGGGGATCTTGGGCACTCGGCCCCGGAATGCGGCTTGCACGCTTCACTGAATCCCGGCCCAAAGCGCAACTTCAGCCAAACCTACCCTCTTTCTAACACAGGAGGGTTACCACCTGAAAAGGAAACATCCACAAAGAGTAGCTGATCTCCCTCCACACTGTGGATGGACAAAATCCATGCCATGTACCAGTTGGTGGTTATCAACCAGTTCATCTATCTCAACGGGCACCTGGCGTGGATTTCGCCCATCCGCAGTAGCTTCTTGCAAGTAAGCCAAGCATACTCAACCACCTCATGGCAAACCACGGTAAACTCGAGAATCGGTGTCCGAATGGGACCCGCCTTCTTGGTGAGGCCGCAAGGGGCACCGCCGAAGGCTGGTTGAGTGGTGATCTCCCGCGTCTTGGTGTGGCTGCCCTCGCAGAAGGGCTCGCACACCGTCCAATCCTTGGTCGCTATGGAACCACATGGACAGACATCCGAAGCCCAAAAGCGGATGTGGGAGTTCCTCAAAATGGTGGGGATCCCCTTTCAGTTGGTTTGAGTTGGTTTGAAGGGAAACCAAACAAAAATGCCGTTGCCATTTTAGGGGATTCCTCCTTTTGAGAAACACCCATGTGAGCGAACTCCGTTCTGCCGGTGACGAGTTGCACCGGGTGAGCTTCGTGCCTTGAAAGTCGGGGTCTCTGGTCATCTAAGCCACTGCCAAAACCATTTGTCAGGGTTCCCTAGCGGGAGAAGAAAAAAAAAGAGCGAATACATGCGTGTGTATATATATATATATATGACATATATACAGTTATATACATATATACATATATACATATATACATATATACATATATACATATATACATATATACATATATGCATATATAGATATATGTGCTGCATCATATGTATCATGCTAAATATGCATGTAACATCATATAAGTGTATATATATATATATACAACGTGTTCCCCAAGAGGACATGTGATTTGTTGGATGCCTCGTCAACCAGATTTGGGGGCCCAAACCTGGCTGCGTGCCTTTGGCGGTCGGGCCAGGCGGCGGTCCACTCCGACATCACGCAGTCCACGGGGCACTTCTCTTCGTTGCACTTCATGGTCTCGCTGATGTATCCCTCGCAGGGCTCGCCCTGGCCAATCTCCTGGGTCGAACACGGTTCTTGGCTTTTAGGGAGGTGGTCGGCAACAGGGGTGTCAAGGCTGGCGTCTTCGGGGGCAGTTTGGCAGCTCCAAGGAAAAACACGGATGTGATGATTTTGCGGGTGATCCTCGCTTTGATGCAGGCCCATTTATTTCAGTGCCTGTGCTTTACAAGGAGGCAAACTTCAAACACGGCGCTTTGGATCAACTACGAGGAGCCACAAGAGGTGTGTCTTTGTGAAGGAGCCCTTTTTTGGACTGCTGCAAGGGGAACCAAGCGTGCCAAGCCTGTTGACCGTCCATTCTACCAGGTATGGCTACAAAGCTTCAACGGGGCCTTCGAACCACAAAGTAGCCGCTGGGGGCTCAGGCGCTCACACGGAGATGGATGATGTCCACAAGAGGTGGGTCTTCTGTTAGGGATCTAAGGCCCCAGACCCCATCTGAAAGTAACGGTTAGATAAAAAGAAACAAGGGCGGGTGGAGATGTCCCCCTGTAGATTCGTCACATGGAACCCAATGGCAGGAGAGACTCCTCCAAAACTGATGTTTGTTTTGGGTGTCATGTTTGCCTGCAGGAAGCAGGTTGTCTCTAAGAAGTAGCGGAAGACGGTGCATGCCTGAGCGTTTGCATCCAAGTAAAAATACGTCTGTTGGATTTTGGCCAAAAAAATGTTTTGGGCACCTCAAGATACAAGTCCCAGTGGATCCCAGTTCCCAGCATAGCCGGCAACCAGTCAGTCTACTTTTAGCCTTTCCAAAGGCCTGGAAACCAGGCACTTTACCACTGAAACGCCCATTTGGGCCTATCTCAAGGAGGAAACCCAGCGCGGGATAGGGGTTTAAAGGGCTGCCCGAATAAAACAAAAAACATTTTAGGGGACCGCTATTGGAACATGCCCAACTACAAACCGCGACATGCATATTCAACCACGCAGTTCTCCTCCATGCATCCAAATTCAAGGAGTAAATACTCGTTGTGCTCCCGAACACTGTGGGAAGTTGGGAAGGAGCCCCACTTTCCTAGTTGCAAGTGTATCTCGTGTTGCCGAACCGTTGTAGGCCCTAGGGATCCCATTCCTGCGCCCTCGCACGGCCCGCCCCTTGCCTGCTTCTGGTAGATGCAGGACCCCTCCTCAGCCTCCATGATGAAGTTCTTGTTGCAGATCGTCACCCAGTTGTCGCAGCCCTTGTCGTACAAGCCTGCCAGAGTGGACCCAAAAGGGCGTGTCTGGAAAAGATCACGCTTCTTGTTGTATTGGCCCGAGAAGCCTTGGCTAAAACAAGAATACCCATGACATGTGATTCCATGATGGCCAACGCGGAGCGTGTCGCTTGTGGAGGCTTGTCTTGCTGAAATATACTGTGCAACCCTGGCTTCCAAGGGTACCTTCCGAGGGCTGCTGGGTGCCCGCTTCTTCCGCAAGTAAAGGCTGGGTGGTTCCTGAGATTCTGTGGATGGACAAAATGCTGCACCAGTTGGATGGATGAAAACGTAGGAATACCAGATAAGCCACCAATACCAACTGGTGTCTGCGCGGATCGTGTCCACTCAAAGTAGAAAGCCGGGCAGTATGTTTGAGAAGGAGAAGGAAGCTTGGGGGAGGCGTTGTGGAAGATCGATGTCGATCCGGCTTTCTAATCGCTTCCGTGGAAGAACAATGATTGGAACATATTGTTGGGTGCTTGCTGTTGGGTGACCCCACCACTTGTTTTGGGAAGTTCAACTTTGGTACGAATTGACAACCGAACGGGACAAGGCCTTCGAAAAACACAGCTGAAGCAACATGGGAGGAAGCTTCGCACTCTGGGGATCTATAACCACCCAAGCAGCCAAACCAAGCCAACCCGACCCAACCCAAACCAACCCATTGTTCCTTCCCTCCTTTCCCCCTTTCGCTTCGCCCACCAGTCGGATTCGCCTCCACAAGTGGGGTCCGCACTGCAGAGGGCCTCGGCGTCCTGCGGACTGGCGCCGTCCAGGCTCCGCTGGTGGTCCTCATCGCACCTGGGCTTCGCCCCACAGGTTTTGGGCTTCACGGGGGGAAGCCTTGAGTTGGGGAAACCGCGCCCGTCTTTTGGCTATGTACCAACTAGGGGTTGTCTCAAATTAGGGTAAACTTGCGAAGCGTGTCTGGCTGGCTGGCTTGCTTGCTTGCCTGCGTGCCTGCGTGCCTGCGTGCCTGCGCGCCTGCGCGCCTGCGCGCCTGCGCGCCTGCGCGCCTGCGCGCCTGCGGGCCTGCGCGCCTGCGGGCCTGCGCGCCTGCGGGCCTGCGCGCGCGCCTGCGCGCTGCGCCTGCGCTGCGCGCCGCGCGCCTGCGCTGCGCGCGCTGCTGCGCTGCGCGCTGCGCGCAAGCGCGCGCGCGCGCGCGCGCGCGCCTGCGCGCCTGCGCGCGCGCGCTGCGCGCGCGCCTGCGCGCCTGCGCGCCTGCGCGCCTGCGCGCCTGCGGGCCTGCGGGCCTGCGGGCCTGCGGGCCTGCGGGCCTGCGGGCCTGCGGGCCTGCGGGCCTGCGCGCCTGCGTGCCTGCATGCCTGCGTGCCTGCGTGCCTGCGTGCCTGCGTGCTTGCGTGCCTGCGTGCTTGCTTGCTTGCTTGCTTTCCATGCCAATCCGGTGGGAAAAGTACTTAAATAATATCTGTGTGTGTGTTCCCCTGGTTTGCCATTGAGACCAATCGACCAACTCAAGGAGCCCCCCCGAAAACAGGGGACTCCCTGTTGACCATCTGCAAGTTGTGCAGCTCCTGACATAACAAATCATGGCAAAGAACCCTTCCATCGATGTCTTGCTGAACCCCTCCCTACTTGATCTCCCATGAATCTCGCCCATTTCAGGCCATTCCTGTGAGTTCAGGCTCTACGCAACCACCGTTTAGAGCATTCGATTTGGGCCCTGTTGGATGGGGGGGGTGCAACTCCAATGATCCGAAGCCCCTCCCCACCAACGAGAAAGCAGATGGCAAAATTGCATGTGGGTAAGTAAAGGGTATGAGGCTTCACTGGACCGGAGCTTCTTGGGCAACCCCTCTGCCAAACCCAGGAACCAAGCGCCCCAGCCTCGTGGGTGAGCCCCTTGGGAGCTGGCTTCGGTGGCCCAATCCAGCCCTCGGAGTAACCCTTGGCCTGAAACAAACTTATGAACCTATCAAGTTCCAGTTTTGGGGGGTCAGTTGCCATTGTTTGCGGGTTTCTGGGCTGTGTAAACCTTCAAACGATTGACATTTGGATATCTCAATATGCTGCCTACCATTGAGGAGCCCCTTCAATTCTGGTGGAGGAAATACGGCTATGACATTTCAATACAGAAAAGGCAAAACCCCGCGTATATCCTGCCCATCCATTTTCTCGCATCCCCATGTCGTCTCCGCCAAAAAATACCCCCACTCCCTGCCTGAAGCCCAGCTTCTTCTGGTACCCCCAGGCGCCTGAAAGGGAGCAAAAGCCATAGCAACAAAAACGTGCCGTAAAGCTGACTAAGGCCAACGAAACCTTTTGCCTTGTACTTCACTCTTGGGGCCTTGATATGAGGGCGCGTCAAAGTTGCTTTGAGAACATGGGGCAAGGAACCCTTGAAAAAGGCACACCAAGGACGGATGCTTCGGAACACGGCCAAAACCTTGCTCTTTGATGGACACCTTTCCCACATGAAGCGTCCAACCAGGATGCACTTGCAAAGGCTGCGCTTATCAAACCGCCAAAATTCCTTGTGCCGGAGCTGCAACTCTTGAGCCAACGATTCCCCCTTTGCTACGATAGCGTGCACATGTGAGTTCTTGTCTACGCAGAGATGGCCATATGTCACCGCGTTAGTTAGGTCAGCATGCCCAGCGGAGCCTGGGCCAGTGTAGGCTGGGGAAAAAAGTCCTGCGAGGAGTGAAACTCATGGGGGCTTCCGTGAATTCGGAAGCCCCAAGAGCGATGGTGTCTTGAGGCTTCCCCTCAAAATGTCATCCAAAAACGCCTACATCGAGCGCGGTATGCCTAACCGCTTAGCATGGTTAGTTCCCGTAACACGTGGCCTAAGGTGGATATGAACATTGTTGACTCTTCTGGCTGCTTAGAACCACTGAACCAAGCGGTTGGCCGTGTGGGTTTGTGTCTCATTGAGGGAACCTGTAAAAATCAACCCGAAAAGGTACACACAAAAGCAGACACCCACTCACCCACGTCTCAGTTCTTCACATCGACACAACTTTCGGCAACACCCATCAGACGCGTCCAAAAATGAAGAACCGAAAACCTGGCTCCGATCCCCGAAAGCGTTCGGGGGAACCAAAAGGCTCCGGAGGGGAGCCAAGATACAGCCCTTGGGGTGACCTGTTCTTTAACCAATGGGCTCTTTTTGGTTTTGGCGGCTATCGGAACACGTTCATTCGAACCCGGCAAGCGGGTAGCCTGAACACTCATTCAAAAAGGGGTAGGAAAAGAAGCACATTTTAGAAACATCTGTCAACTTCACATGATAAGCAATAGTCGATGCCTCGAAACTACCCTGGCTGTTGCAAGTCAAAAGTCAAGGACTGCTGCTCACGTGCTGAGGATGTGCCACCCCCCACCCTTGGTGCCAAAAACTTTAAAAACCATAGTAATCCGTAGTTATTACGTCTGTATGCATAATTGTGTGTGTGTGTACGGGTAAGTATGAGTAGCCTCTGTTTGGAGTGTACTCCCTGAAAAGGGAGGGGGGGCGTTCAAACGAGACACTCTTCTTCCATCCACAACCTTTTTGGGGGGCATTCCCCTGTTTTTAAAAATAAAAAAACATACAATGTTGGCAATATAAGCCAAACAGGGGGCACAGGTGTCCATTAAACTGTGGTGGTACAGGGCCACGTGAGAAATTGATCGCCCGCCTGTTGAGGAGGCAGCGCCTTCTTGTAGCTGGAGGAAGCCTGAAAGAGGCTTTAAGCGCAGAAAGGGCCGGGACGGTGCGAGAAGGCTCGATATGAAGTTCATATGGAGTTCGGAGTCAGCCCCTGTTTTGTTTCACGTAAGTCCTGTTGCTTGCTTCAGTTTCACATTGGCGCAAAGTAAACACTGTCTAACTCTTCCCCCCACCCACCCCCCACGGTTGGGACGGGCCCGAACAAACTGATTGTTGCGAAATGGGCTTGTCTCCAAACATGGGAACTCCCCGGAAATGAAAATGGCGCCCCTTTTGCTTCCCTCTCAAAAGAGGAAAAAAAGGGGAGCAGGAAATCCTCACAAAGGAATACACCCAAAAATCCCTATGATCAGAAACTAAAGCCATCCCGCGAGAGTCAGCTCACTACCCGTGCACTCAGCTCCATGTGCCAAGAGCACATGTTCACCTCCTTTTGCCTCAATCGATAGGGGTGTTTCCGATAAGGGGCTTTTGCTTGGCTGGTTTATCAGAGAAGTGAGGAACCCGGCCCTCGTGTTTGGAATCATCCGTTTGCATTTCAAAAAGCAACTGCAAATGGCTCGGCAGTCTGGCTTCCAGCCCAGCAAGTCGCAGGAGATATCGACCAGTAATGCCCGACTCAAACATGGGGCTGCTGCCTGGCAATCACGGAAAAACTCCCTCGAAATAAAGCTTGTCCCCACGCACGCTTTGCTGCCGGAAACCGGCTCCTGTGGAACAAACAAGTAAATAGAGACGACACATGCGCGTGCTTCTGGAAGGATTTGTTGCGCCATTGATAAATTAAAAGAAGGGAACCCAAACGGAACCAAGCATGCAGGGTCCCGGTCCCCCTATTTTGACACATGCATGCCAAAGTCACGTTTTGCTTTTCCTTCAATGGGCGTGATAAATTCGAGGGTCTTCTTCTAGTTGAACGAGCCCCCTTTGCCATACGTAGGGAAAACGCAAATTGAAACTAATTCCGAAGCGCCGCATCGCTGAAAGCCAAGCTGCTAGGCTTTGGTTTCCGCTGGACGTACCTCGAAGCACGTCAGTGGAAAGGTCTGAAGCATCTCTAACCAGGGTGTGGGCCAACCACTGCCGGTGGTTGTCAACATCCCTTTGGCCAATCAAAGCAATGTGGGTGTGTCATTCAAGTTGGCAGGAAACCCGGTGTTTCAGGCGGGGGCTTCTATTTTGCACCAGGAGGCATAATATGTCCAGCAAGCACCATTGAAGCTGGAAACCCATCTCCCCCCAGCAAACTAAGGGGTTCTAACAAATGAGATTCTCTACCAACGATGATACTTGTCGGAAAGATTGGCAAGGGATCCCTGAAAACGCTATCTGTTGCACCACCTTTTTCCACAATCCCCATTTAGTTTTACCCGAAGCCAACCACAGGCATTGGCCTGGAACATGGCTCCCGTTTTTTGATAAACCTCACCCAGGTTCCTTCCTCCCAACCATGGCACCGGGGGTGCCATGTTTGCACCGAGAAGGTCAATTGCATGGCCCCAGAGAAAGCTGCTATGTACCTGGAAGGGCGGGTAAACTGGCAGAGGTGAAACAAAAATGGGACCCTACAAGCTCCCAGGATTCCACTTGTTGATTTGCGAGGCTGCCAGGTTCGACTTATAAGCAGCGGGCTGAGTCTACCTTGGCCCATTCAGGTGCTAAGGATGACCTAGGCCCTAGATGACCCAAAACTAAACCGGTTGAACTTGGATCAGGAGGGAAAGGCTGGTTCTTCCGTGATACTGTGGACAAACTCCTTTTAACAGTGCAGCTCCAAGTGGCCAAACAAATCCAGCACATCCATCCCCTGTTGCCTTCCTTTTTTGGGAAAGCATTGAAATCATCCAACCACGCTCAACCACAAAATCGTGGATAGGTACGACAAGTTGGAGAGTTAGCTCCCTTGTTCCCTTTGCTTCAAACATCCATCCAGCCCAACAAAACCATCCAAAACTCCTCCGTGCCAAAACGACCTGTGTGGCTTCTGAGGGCGAAGCGCCGTTCCTCGCCCCCAAAACGGGGGATGGCGCCTTCCGCCGTCGTTTTTTCTATCGCCGAGCTGCACCTCTTCCCTTTCGCGAGAGGAGCTGCCGGAGGCGCAGGTCTTCGTGCAGTCGGACCACTCCGTCCACTCCGAGAGCTGGCAGTCCATACAGAAGTTGGTGCAACCTCAGTCAGTGCGGGGGGGAGGGGGGAGTTGGGGGAGTGGGAGAAGTGGGGGGAGTGGGGGGAGTGGGGGGAGTGGGGGGAGTGGGGGGAGTGGGGGGAGTGGGGGAGTGGGGGAGTGGGGGGAGTGGGGGGAGTGGGGGGAGTGGGGGGGGGAGTGGGAGGGGGGGTGGGGGAGTGGGGGAGGGGGGAGTGGGAGTGGGGGGAGTGGGGGGAGTGGGGGAGTGGGGGGAGTGGGGGGAGTGGGGGAGTGGGGGAGTGGGGGAGTGGGGGGAGTGGGGGCGCAAGCTTAGTTAGGGCAGTTAGGGTTAGGCAAGTTTAGTTGGAAAAAGGAAGCTGGTGGGGAACCACTGACCCAGGGGTGCCAGTTGGTGAAGGTAAGAACCGACCACATCTTTTTGAGGCATAAGGAAGCGCAGGGAACCCTGGCCTGAAAGAAGCTGGATGCAAATCACGTCTTCTTGTTTGGTTGACCCCATGTTTAGCGGGGGCCAAAAGATCAACCGAAGCCCAGTTGCAGCCAAAGACCCCGAATGGGAGAAAGGGATTGGACACATGTCTTTCTGGTTGATGTCATTTTTGTAGGGTCCCGAACCCACCCAAACAAAAAGGGATTTGGGTGTCGTTTCGAGGGAACCCCTCTTTGGGTTATGTTGAGAGCAACCAAATGAAAAACATGCTTGGGATTCGCACAAACAACCCCATTTAGAGGCCCTCCTTTTGGCGAAACATCGTAATACAAGGCACAGGGCTTGGCTCTTCGATGGTTTAAAACCACTGTCCTGACCAAAGGTGCGTGCCATGGAATCCACTGGGTGGAGTGTCAGGAAATCGTACACGGGCTGCTGGTTGAAAGAGAACATGAAGGAAAGAAAACCAAAAGCTTGGGGCTTGCTACGTCCTGCAACGAGATCAAATGCATAAAAAATGGACCAGGGCTGGGAAGCCACAGGATCGAACGCCAATGGATTTCCATGGCAGGCTGCTTGTTTTGCATAGTTGACTTTCAAGGGGGCCCCACCCCCTCCGAACAAAAGTTGGAACATTAAGAAACGCACTGGAGTTGAACTGCTATGTTTCGGCTTTGCCTCCAACTGCCTCAACATTCTCCGCCACATGGTTGTTTCAAGCAAACCACCGGGACGCAAAAGTAATCTTGAAAACTGTTCGAACGGTTCGCTTTGAACCTTGGGGCCAACCTCTAAGCGGTTTCCACCATTGTTTCATCTACCTCCTTTTGGTGTCCCCCGATTTTCAGGGGGAGGGGCTGGGCTGGGTCAACCACATTTTGCACCCCATGGGACCTCCCCACGTCCCGGGGCTGGCATCCGGATCCGGGCCGCTCTTCTCATCCGCGAGGTTCCCGCAGGGCGCGCCCCCGAAGTCGTTGGAGATCTTCACGGTGCGGCTCCGGTTCTGGGTGCCGATGCCTTGCCCGAAGGATCCCACGTAGCCGGGGCAGGTGGGTTTGGTTAGCCTGGTTGGAACCTATGTAGCTGGAACAGGGGGGTAGCCAGGATGTGGGGGTTGATCAATATTCCAAGGATAACTTTCCCCAGCTAGTGGGACATATCATCTTTGTAGCGGGCTTTACCCTGGTTATGCCATGTAAATGACCTTGTGATCAACCCCCATGTACCGACGTAAGTAGCCGGGGTAAGTGGGACCGGGGTTAGTTGACTTACCCTGGTTAGGACCTGTTTGGGTGGAACATAGAAGGGGAAATTAGGGTTCGGGGGCGGACACATGTTTACTTTAAGCGATTGTCGATTGACGAGATCCACTTCGCACAAGTTGGGTCGTCCCAGTGGAGTTTCATCTATCCCGGCTGATGGAGTTTGTTTATCACTTCTGTAACATCCTCCTGTTGGTTCTCGTAAGGCAGGTGTCGGTTTTCTATCGCGAACCGAGAGGGATGGGCGTGGCTCCTTTGGAGGGCAACTCTCTTTCTTTGGAGCTGGTTTCTGGGGGGTTGGGTTGCACGAGCAACCGGAAAAAAGCTGCCCCCCCTTGGTGGCAAAGCCCTCCTTTTGTTGCAAGCTTCTACCAAGTAATACACTGGACGCCCCTGCCAGTTTTAAGCAAGTAAACCAATACGAAAAACCACACAACCATGGCAAGTTGCGGGCAAATCGGAGAATCGGTTTCCGCATGTTCCCCTACCAAGGCATCGAGTTATGGATGCCATAGCGGGCTTGGCCTCAGGAGCTTGGAGCTCGGAGGGAACATGAGAGCCGGACATATTAAACGCTTGAAGATATGTGTTGATTTTGTAGATACATGGATGGACACACTCTAGGTTTCCCTCCAACCAGAGTTTCGATCAATGGAAGCTGAAGAGCTTGGTGGTTGTTTTCCTCCACTGAAGAGAGGTGGCTTGGGGAGCGGAGAGCTAGCTCCTGGCGAAACCTGGGAGCTTTACCTGTCCGATAGGACAGAATAAGACAACAAAACAAGTAATACACGCAAACACACACACACACAAACACACACACACACACACACACACACACACACACACACACACACACACACACACACACACACACACACACACACACACACACACACACACACACACACACACACACACACACACACACACACACACACACACACACACACACACACACACACACACACACACACACACACACACACACACACACGCACACGCAGGGTACATGGCAAGCTAGACATCTGGGCAAGTTGCTATCATGCGCAAACCAAAAAATGAGAAATCGACAGTAAGGCACCTGCATGGCTGAGCTCGTAGCAAGGGACGCGACGGGAGTTCAAGGGGTCTACCCAAAGCCGTGGAAAGAAACAGAAGGCGGCCGCACCTGTGCATCTGTTTCAGGCGGCCATCCCTCACTACCCTGCAGCTGCCCGGGTTGTGACTGTGCCTCCTCTTGCGAGTTGGCTCTGAGTCTGTATTTGGGTATATTTCAACTAGGGGCCAGGGTCCCCTTTGGGATGGTAAGGGGAAACCACAAGAAATCCAACCACCAAGGGTCCCTAATTGTGAGAAGCACCCCTTTGCCCCCTAAAACTGTCGGTGTCCCTTCAAATCCCAAAAGGGGGCGAGTGATGGTTTCTGCCAGGGTGCAGTAGGGATGGCAAGAGGACCAGCCCGTCCAGTCCGTAAGCTCGCAGTCCACGGGGCAACTCATCTCGTTGCACTTCTGGGACTGCTCCTCTGGTCCTCGCGGAAACTGACTGCCGGACGGCCGGACATGAGCAAATTGGCTGGGGATGGGGGGGCCCTGGTTTTCGGGGGAAGAATTTGTTGGCCGCATCTCCTGCCCAAACGCAACGATGCGCAGCACCGAGAAAGGGACCTCCATCATGGGTCATTCTAGCTCAGCTGAGCATTTTGACAAATGAGCAAAGAGTCATTTTGATTGCGATGAGGCTCGTTCATTTCGGTTGCCTGCCCACACTACCCGGTGTCTGCCGTTTTGCGGGAAATTAGCGACTGGGCCTCTGGGCTACGGATTGCTTGTGGCCCAATGCTCGCATCTGGACATGGAACGTACGCTTGAAACTCGCCTGTCAAGACAGGTAGCAGCGGTGGCACGGTGCATGCCGCTACAGTTGAAGCACGAAAGCCAACCATGCGAAAAACTCCACAACCATTAAATCAGAGAATCGCTTTCCAAATGTTCCCTTACCAATGGCATCTACCAGATCAAGAAACCAGAAGAGGCCAAGTGTGAAAGGGACTCGAACGATTTCAATCGACAGCACCTGGTCAGCTTTCCCTGAACCCAGACACAGAAGCAAACCTCGGCTCCAGTTCTTTCCTCCTTCCCCGTACAAACCTCCTGCCCAATCCCATGCAAACCCAGAAAACCCCATGCCCTCCCGAGCCCATTCCCTCCCAATCACCATGTTAAACCACTACAAGGGTTGTTCCCATCATACTGACAAAGGGGCAGAAATTGACTTTGGTTGTCTTGTGCGGCTTGGTTTTTTGGGTGGAGCGCTGTAACCACTATACCAATAGAGCCGGCCAAGCCGGTTGCCAGA
>CAUJNA010003823.1:365380-383465 GCA_963377175.1 Effrenium voratum
CAACCCCCATCTTGGATCCGAAAGACGTCTCAACAACCCCTGAAGTGAAACCACATCAGAATTCCATACTTGTACCAATGGACTTGTAAACGGCCAGGTCCGCTTGCAAGTGCCACTCTCTTTCGCTCACTCCCTCACTCCCTCTCCTGCTTGTTGCACTTCTGCGCCTGGCAGGCGTGACAGTGAGTCAGAGAGAGAAAAGGCAAATCTGGGAATTGCTCAGACACTCTACCTCGAATCCAACTTGAAATGGGGTGTCTCAAAATTGGGGATCCCCAAAATGGTTGATGTCCTCTTGGTGTCCCTTTGCTCCAATCTAAAAAAGGGTGCCCTGAAAACATGCAACCCAAATTGAGCTGCGATTGTTGCCGCCTCCCCTGAGAAAGGGGCACTTCGGACGAGAACTCGGAAGCTCATCAAGTCGGGCCACGACAAGCTCCAGATCCTGCCATGTTTCCTGCTGCCCGCGTGGGAAAGCACTGAAATGAAATATCAGAGGAGTGTGAATACGTATATGCATGTGAATCTAGCTAGGTAAAATAGATGGCAAAAGCAAGCTGGGTGGTAGAATGCGCTGTGTCCGCAAGAGACATTTATTCGCCTGCTCCGCTTTTCAGGAACCTCACAAGGCACCCAGAAACAAACAACCTCCTCCAAGAAGGCACCCCCCAACTGTTGAGAGACGCTTTTCGGCCTTGTGTGGCCCCGTGACAAGTGGCCTTAAGACGAGGCTGTTTGGTGTCAGGTTGCTTGCTACCTCAAACATGATGTCTTGGATTCTGGCCCACATTTAGTGAACCTTACACTGCAAAATCAAACCAACGGATATCCCAGTTGCGGCTCGCAACTGGATATGATCTTCAGTGACCTCGAGCACTGGGAAGGGATGCCGATGACACCCAAATCCTGAAGCACCGTCCGGAAAAGCCAAACCCGGCAGCGAGCAAACATCCGCGCCTGAGAGATGTTGCCGTCGCAGGGCCGGCCTTGGCCGATCTCCTGCCGAGTGGCCAGCTGATACTTTGGGTCTACCCTCGCATCCGCAAACATGAAACCTCAGAAGAAAAAAAAATCCTGGTTTGGACCATTTTCTTTCAATGGGATTGTCTGGAGTGTGCCATATTGGTGGACCGGAGGGTATCACTAAGATGGGTCTTCCACAAATATGTTCAGGAACTCAGGAGGATATGCGTGCAAGTTACAGTACAACGATTCACCTGTTGCGGTTATCAAAAGGTTGAAAGGTGGGTATGAGTACAAGAGTTTTAGTGGCGGAAAACGGTTGAGGAGTTGAAAGGTCGGCATTAGATCACTGAAACTCAGTCATTGGAACCGCCATGCCAAGTCTGAATTTCAACCAAATGTCTGACATAAAGCTAGGTCGCGGAAGAACATGGTACGGTGGATGCCCCAAATAGAGCAAGTACACCAACCGTACGAAAACCACGACACCATGGCAAATCACGGTCAATTCGAGGGTGTCCTTGTTGCCTTTGCAACACAGTAGGGGCAGACGTGGACGACTCTGCCTCAGGTTTTCTTCTGCCGTAATTGTGCTGGAGTCTTGCTTGTACAGTCTTGAATGCAGTTGCAATCACACGCACACAGACCTCATGCTATAGTGGATGCTTAAAATATCCAGGTGTGTCAAGAGGGGAAACCATGCAAAGCATCTGTGAAATACCTAACCCCTGTTGCTGTTTCACCCTATTATTTCTTTCCTCTTGGTTACCCTGCAAAACCATCCAGAAAAAAACTCCAATTTTGTTATTGGACTACAGGGAATTCACGAAGACACACCATGTCCTCGAAGAATCATGTCACCGCATTTTCATAAAGTATCTCACCGAAAATCAAACTCATGGGGAGAATCGTGAGCGGCATCCGGGAAATCCCAAAACACAAACGACCCTTCGTTGGTTGGAGAAAGAGCGCAAGGAAAGTCGATGCTCCATGCTAAGCTTCCGTTCAAAAGCCCTCAAAAACAAAACCAAAAACGGGATCTCCAGCTTTGATGCTACTGCCGGCAACAAGCCGAATGCAAAAACCAACACAAAGGCGTTCGACGTTCGGCTCCTTCTTGGTGTAGGTGCAGGATCCTTGCTCCTCCTCCAGCGTGCCACCCTTGCACACCTCACTTCGCTCTCCAAGCCAAAGATCGCAGGTCCGGATGGGATGGGCCCTTTTTGGAGCCCCTTTCGGTGATATGAGACGAGCATGACTAACATAAGTCGAGACCCCTTGCGGTGACAGCAAAACACGTGGAAGTACACGCGCCCGCGCCTCTTGGCAAGTCAAGCCAGTGGGGGGGGGGGGGGGTTATGTCAGTCTTCCTGGGTTGGGAGGATGACTGTTGTGATATGCAAGAAGACCACGTGTATGTGTGGACACATGTTAAAGGCCAACATGCCTTTGTTGGGGAGAAGATTTTGTGGAAGGGGGAGCGGTCAACAAAAAAATGATCAAAAAGGCATCTGCTTGCATGATGACGCCTTTGGCCTATTGCCCTCCCTTTATTGTCCCCAAAAGGCGGGGTGGGGGGGGAGGTGTGCAGAAATGGTAAAAAATGGAAGCCCTTTCAGTGTGGAAACCCTCTTCAAGAGATCCTCGCCCGTTTCCATTCCCTTTTCAGGTTGGTTGAAAGGGAAAAACCGAAATCCGTGTTGGGGCCGAATCCTGGTTCGACGCATACTGGCAACACCAAACAAATCAACCCGCCCCATCAATCCGGGGATGTTCCCTCCAAAAGTCATGAACCTCCACTAAAAAGCGGGGGACTAGGGGCTGACCCTTCTTGGGGTATTGAAGAGAAACCAAAGAGAACCCACCCATTTTGGGGGGGGGGGGGGCCAAATCCCCTGCCAATTGACCTAGGGCGAAGTAGTAATCTCCAGGGCGCTGTGACCACGCCGTGGCAGCCCTCGTCGTAGAGCGCCAGGCACTCGGGGTCCTCGCCTGAGAATGGGGGTGGAGCCGCGAAAAGGGGGGGGAACTAGGGAAACCAACTGGGTCTGAGACACGGGACCCGTGGCAAGTGCTCGCCAAAAGGAATCAAGGCTTGTGGGAATGAACCTGAGATCCTCTCAACTGTCACAAGCTAAGGGATCAGTTCCTCATTCCCGAAGTACCGGCAAGTTTGGTTGGCGTTGAATGGAAACTAACTTGGTGCAGTGCCAGCCTGACACGGGTTCAGGCACATTTTGCGAGGGCTAGCCGCTGGAAGAAAACTGAAACATACAGCATTGGCATTCAAACAATCTTCTTTCTCAGCCTCTCTCTGGTTGGTGACAAAAGGTGGTTGGAGTTTGGGGTGACCCTCCTTTTCACCTCTACAAGAAGGGGTAATCCCCAAACCAATCCAAACCACCAACTAAGGAGTTGCCTCACTTTTAGTTTCCCCTTGACAGGGAACCGTCTTGAAAAACAAATGGCCCACTGGGGAGGTCCAGATCACGGAACCTTCCAGGTGATTGGTGTCCTTCGGACAGCCAAGAAACCAAACCCGATTTAGGTCTCAGTTTGACACAAAAAGGGCGGGGTCCCTTTGCTTCCTCTTTTCAAAACCACAACAAGGGTACCAACCCAAAAATGACATATATGGACGGTGAATGCCGTAACTATTGCAAGTATGGGAACAAGGAACCGATTCTGCAATTGATCGTAATTTACCACGCTTCTGTGGTGTACTGGTTGGTTTCGGAAACCAGTAAAAGCAACCAAAAGCAGAGCCAAATCGCAGATGTTCCCGCTAAATGGAAATCGGCTGCCCGGGTTTCTGGATGGCGGATTTCCGAGCCACTTCCCTTTGGCTTCTTTTCGCTGGGCTCCCAGGCTGCAGAGCGCCTCCCCCGCAGCGGGCGACAGACCGGCGGCGGCCGGCAACATGCTCACGGTGGTGCACCTGGAAATCGGGCAGATGTGTCCAAGTCTTGAAGTGGACTATATGGTTTTGCGCCAAACTGGGGGGGGACCTTGTGGTTTCCCTTGAAACCTTGTACCCTTTTGGGGGTTCATGTAAGGAAGTCTGTGCTCGCATGGATACTGTATCCTGCAAGATAGGCCTTCATCGCCTTTGCTGCATGGACTGGCACTGGTTGACCACTAAGTTGGCCATTAAGTGTATTTAGCGGGAAAGAAATGTTGCTGGTTTTCCCTAATCATCACGTCGATGACCTTTGATCAACCCCATTCATGTGGGCTACCATCCATGCTGCGTGTCCCTTTGGCTTCCTTTTTACCAGCACCCCTTTCACCGGCCGGGGGGGAGGGTATGGTGGACACTTAGGGTCTATTTTGCAACCTCCTTCTTTTAGGGTATTGGTGTTTTAGGCTTCATGGCACGGGGGGGGGACTCCGGAAAACAAAGGCACACCAGTTCGCTTTTGGCACCTGAAGCCCAGCTTCTTCTCATAGCCCAGCGCCGTCATCTCCAGCAAGCTCGCGCCGCTGGCGTTCGGGCGCTGCACGTACCTGGGCCGAATGGGAACTGTGGCGAAGGAAGCAACGAAAGGCGCCCAATTCCCCTCTCCCCCCCTGGCCCAACCACACATCCCAACAGGTGGTTCTCAAGGGTCCTTAGAAGGGCTCTGACCATTTGGTGGGCGGCCCTTCGAATGGGTAACAAATCGATTTTAGGATGCTAAGCGTAGGAGCGTTTGGTGCAAAATAGAGGCTTGCTATCCTAGCCAGTTGGGCATGGGTATCAGTGACATTGGCCACGTCTCCCACCATGCAGGCGGAGATTCCTTTGAACACCATCCAAAGAGCGGCCTCCTACTTGCTTGAACTCCACATATGGTTGGCCCATTTGGGGCATACCAAAAATGCATGGCTGGACTCAGGAAGACACCCAGTCAACAACAAGTTCCATCCCCAACCATCCTGGACATCCTACGTTGATGGAATGCTGGACAACGGACCGAGAAAAAACAATAACCCTCAAAGTCACCTTCGGAAAGCCTATCCGTTAAGATTTAATAGGTGATACCCTCCCCAACCCCTTGGAGGTCCATAAATGGACCCCGAACACTTCGAGGCACTCCAAAACCGACCTGGTGCCAGCCAGAAGCTCAACTTGATGAGTGATCCCAAAGTAGGCCATATGACATGTTCACGAAGGAGGTTGGGTATCACAGAAATTGGAAGGATCAACCAAGGCTGAAAGGTCTTCCAGGTTGCACGTCAGAAGCTGAAAGCCGAAAGCTGCTGTCCCCATAGCAAGGTCCTGAAAAGTGTTTGTTGTTGTTGGGGTGGCTTAACATCACCTTTGGGTATACAATCTAAAGTGAGTTCCATTTTGCTGTGGTGATATCTGTAGTCGGGCATGCATACATACACACATACCATGTGACATGACATAAGTATATATTTGGGTACGGAAACATGTGTGTGTGTGTGTGGGTGTGTCTCCAAATTCGCGGTGTCCCTAAAAATGTTGCTTCCAAACCCCGAAAAGGGACCAGGCTGTGCGTGGACCAACTCCACTTCGCACCAGTTGGTAGCCTGCTTTCCCCAGTATGCAAATTGGGCTTCATCCATCATCTCAATATGGAAACCAACGGCACACCCACCATTTTGGGGGACCACTATTTTGAGAATCACCCACCTGGTGCCGCGAGCGTCAATCGAGCCGGATTCGCCGCTTCGGGCTTGCGGGTTTCGGCCAGGCTGCACTTCCGTGCGAGTGCGGTTGCTGATGCCCCCGGCGCAGCTCTTGGTGCAGCCTCGCAGACAAAAGCTCGCCCCGGTGTACCACCCTTGGAAATTTTGCCGCCAAAATTACAGGAGTCCAGCTAGCCCCGTTTTCAAAACTTCCGCCGGTCAGCTTAGTGGGGTGTCCTTGAGAAGTCGTGTGAATGAACTATTTGGGATCCCAAACGGAAACCACAAGGTGGATGGCTCAGTTCGGGGCCGATCATGGTATCTCAGAAGCAAAAGGGGGAAACCGGGTCGCCCTCCAAATGGGCGCCGCAAATTCATTTCTTTGTTTGGCTTGCCCTGTACATCAGGAGGCCCCAAACTGGGAACCCAAAAGGTCAAAAAAATATATAAAATAGGCGAAAGCCTTGGCAGTGCCAGCAGAGCAGAGCACCGTTCCCGGCCACTCCCTCCGTCGCAAAACGTTTGGATAGGGCGCTGGTCCAAGTCGTCCAATCGCTGACTTGGCAGTCCATGCAGAAGTTCCCGCAGGCCTCGCAAAAGATCCGAACTCACGAGCGCTTCTAATTGGGACCCAACGCAGGTGATTTCTCCGTGTTTTCTTGCTTCCCTTTAAACCCCCACGGCAGATGACAAATCCAAAACAACATCTTATAGAATGAATATCTAAAATACCTATGTGTATATATATATATATGTGTATTATGGGGGCTCGGACGAACTATAAATCGTTTTGGAGGAGACCCCAATGGCCGGGGACGACCACCAAGTCGGCCTTGTCCTCCGTGAGGTTCCCACAGACCTGGCCGCCGTGCAGGGGCGGCTGCGTCACCATGCGGCTGCGCTTCTTGAAGCCTCGGCTTTGCGCTTCGCCGAGTTGAAAAATCGGCGGTGGGAAATGTCCGGCGCAGAAGCCGCCGGGTTCTGAGGAATCCGCGCAATGGTCCTGGAGGGAAAGATCCCCAAGTGCCTGGGTGGGATTTTTTGAAAAGGTGAGCTTCTCAAGTCTCAATCATTGAGGATCAAAGACCCCGGGTTGTCAAAATTCCCAAGCAGGCGGGTCGCTTGACGAGTGAACCAAATGGAAGCCAAAACGGAACAAGCAATTTTAGGGGCCAATTTGCTTGAGACCTATGACATTCCTCAAAAGCCCCGGGTTGTCTAAACTCCCAAGCAGACGGGTCGCTTGACGAGTGAACCAAATGGAAGCCAAAACGGAACAAGCAATTTTAGGGGCCAATTTGTTTGAGACCTATGACATTCCTCAAAAACCCCGGTTGTCTAAACTCCCAAGCAGACGGGTCGCTTGACGAGTGAACCAAATGGAAGCCAAAACGGAACAAACAATTTTAGGGGCCAATTTGTTTGAGACCTATGACATTCCTCAAGAACCCCGGGTTGTCTAAATTCCCAAGCAAACGAGGAGTAAACCAAAAAATGGAAACCGAAACGGAACAAACAATTTTAGGGCCCAATTTGTTTGAGACCTATGACATTCCTCAACAACCCCGGGTTGTCTAAATTCCCAAGCAAGCGGGGAGTAAACCAAATACGCTCAGATGATATCCCCAACAGCATGCGGTGCTCTTTTTCTTAGTGCTCGCACCACCCCGCAGCCCTTGCAGAACCTCGTGGGACCCTCGTGAAACTCTGGTGGAACCCTGGTGGAACCCTCGTGGAACCTTGCCTCAGGGCCGCCCCGGACCACCCCGGAGCCTATCTGGGCTGAGACCCCAAAGCTTGCAGCTGTTGGGGAAAAATGGAAACCGAAACGGAACAAACAAGTTTAGGGGCCAATTTGTTTGAGACCTATGACATTCCTCAAGAACCCCGGGTTGTCTAAATTCCCAAGCAAACGAGGAGTAAACCAAAAAATGGAAACCGAAACGGAACAAACAATCTTAGGGGCCAATTTGTTTGAGACCTATGACATTCCTCAACAACTCTGGGTTGTCTAAATTCCCAAGCGAACGGATCGCTTGACGAGTGAACCAAAATGGAAACCAAAACATAACAAACCATTTTAGGGGCCAATTTGTTTGAGACTGGAGGGAGATGTCCTTTGCTCCCTATTTAATGAACGCCGGAACCTACATGAATTGGTTAGTAACGAGCAAGCTCCGACTTCCATAAGATTAACCGGGTGTGTCTCAAAATAAGGGAAGCTCTAAAATGGGTGGTATCCCTTTGGTTTCCTTTTAACCGGTCCAAAAAGGGGTACCCTCCAAAAGGACCACCCAACCATACATTAGGGAGGAAGCTGCCTTATTCTTCAGCTCCTGTGCAGACCAAATAGATATCAGAGTAATTCAAAGCACGCGTTCAGAATAGTGAGTCGCGCTGATAGCATTGACTCTTTCAGAAAATACGTGCGCGTCTTGTTGTGCTGTTGGTACCCTATTTCGGGGGCAACATGTCACAAACTGGGGCCCCTTTGATTTCCCCTCAAGTCAATCCTGAGAAAAGAGTTGAGGTTCATTTGGGCTCAGCAAAGGGACGATAATCAGGCTGCTGTCGGGCTGACAAGGGCCGATTTAAGGTCAACGCAAACCAAAACACAGTACCTCAAGCCAGCCAAAACCATACTGGACGAGGCGGGCGACGCGAAGCGTTTCCCAAAAAACGTCCAGGGAAACAAATGGGAAACCAACGGCAAACTGAAGCCCCGTCTGAGGTCAACCGCCATATTCATATGCGTATCTTGCTTGTGAGGTTGCATATTGCCTCAGTGATTGTACGAAGGTTGTGGAAGTCCAAATCCTATTTTGAGACAATGGGTTTCTTCGCAACACCGCAAAAGCACGTCAGTTGGGAGTGGAAATCCCTTTCCCTTCAAAGTCGCTGCAAGACGAGTACCCTCAAAAACCGATGATCTCGCCGAGTGGCCGGAGCAGAAGGGCTCGCAGGTGGTCCACGCCGTCCAGTCGCTCATGGCACAGTCCACCGGGCAACTGACCGGACGACGCGAGCAGGTCTCGTGCTTTCACCTGTAAGGTCTGTCTCAAGCTTAGGGGCGGGGTATCTCTTTTGTGGTTTCCCTAGTGAAATAGCCCAACTGAGGTACACCAAAAACAAGCAACCCAGACGTGATTTATGAGTATTGACCGGTTCAATACACACAAGACAACACATTGACCTAACAACCATTGGGGTTCCAAGGATGGGGCAGCTGCACGGTTCCCCGAAGAAAGATCCATATCAGTTCAAACTGCAAGCGCATGCCTTGAGGAATCCTACACTTCCATCAAAGTGTCCAAGCTAGCCTTAGGACAGTGTCTGTCGTTAAGGCGTACTTTACAGGGAACTCCTTGGCATAGAAAGCGAGCTTTAAGCCCCCTCTTTCCTGGAACTTTTCCTGCCACCTGGTTAGATGTGCCGGAGGCTGGCACTGAAAAAAAAGGCCTGTTATTTGGGACTGAAGAAAGCCCTGGCTCTCCGCCCCCTGTCCCTGAGGCCAGTGCTTGCAAACCTCCCTTTTGCTCTGCCTGATTTGTGGCATTGTGAACATCCATGCCAGCCGTCCGTTTGGACATTTCTTCAAAACGGGCCTGAAAGGGCATGCTTTTGCACACAGTGGGGCCGTGCTTTGCCATCCCTTGCTTTCCAACCCCCCTTCACTTCCCGCAAGCCCCCCAATTCCACCTCCCCAAACCCCCAAACCCCCAAACCCCCAAACCCCCAAACCCCCAAACCCCCAAACCCCCCAAAGCCCCCAAAGCCCCCAAAGCCCGCACAGCCCGCACAGCCCGCAAAGCCCCACCGCTTGCCACCTTTGGTTGCCGCGCCTGCCCTGGTTGCAGCTCTGCTCCTCCTCCGCAGGCCCCGTGCAGTTCTTGCCTTTGCCCTGCTGCGCCACCGCCACGCTGCGGTTGTGCTTCTGCTTGCCGCCTGCCGGGAGACAGAGGCCGGACGGCAGACAGACAGGGACGGAAGACAAAGGGAAGGGAAGACAAAGGGAAGGGAAGGGAAGGGAAGGGAAGGGAAGGGAAGGGAAGGAAGGGAAGGGAAAGGGAGGAAAGGGAACGAAAACAGAGTTACAAATCAAAGAAGTACAAATCAGTCAGCACTCGCTTGAAGAGCGTGCCTGCTGAATACCACTGCAAGCGATTTACAATCACCATCAAAGTCACTCCAAGTGGTGGTCTGCATCCCGAGGAAGTCAACCAGACTACAGGTCTGATCCCTGGTGGATATCCTCCGTGTTGCAAGTGAATCAACCCCAAATTGTAGGAACTTGCAGGGATCTGTCTGGTTCCCAGGAATCGATTTAAGGAACCAACCATGTCAAACCCAAATCAATCCAGCCACTGAAAACACCCCTGTTGACTAGTTGCCCCGGACCAGCTGGAACGAAAACGAACAGGAAGAAGGATGCTTTTCCAGAATCGTCAACGTCCCGTGCAACAAAAAGTCCACAGAATCCGGGGGGCGGGGGATCCCAAACTGGGGCGCACCCATTTTGGATGACGTTCTGGTCCTGGGTGTCTTGAACACAAACCAAGAGCCCGAAAACCCCTCGAATTGAATTTAGGTCCCCGACCCCCTGAGGCGGCCTCCGCAGGTGACAGGACAGGTCTCCCACTCGCTCCAGTTGCCCCAGACGCAGTCCACGCACACGTTGCTGCAGTTCTGCGTCTCCTTGAGCGCCTCGAAAAAAAACACGCGACTTAGAAACTTGCGCTTCTGGGGGGGGGGGGGGGACGGGTGGTTTTGAAGCGGTTTGTCCCTCGGCTCTTGCCCCCCAACCAAAAAATGAGACGTCTAATGCTGGTCCATTGGAAAACCTTGAAATGAACGAAGGAAAGCTGGGTACTGGGTGCTCGCCAATGTGCTGGTATGGAACTGACATGTTGCTTCAAGCGGATAGTCTTCCAGGGACTCCTCCAGGGCGGCAACTAATCTGGCCGTCCCCGTCGGCTACCTAAGCATCTTGGACGTCCAAGCTCCCACACGCACAGGCCTCGTTTGGAAGGAGTCCTATATGTCCACCTTACACATCACCACTACCAAGGGAAACTCACCACTACCAAGGGAAACTCACCTTGAATGGTGGCCAGTCCCGTTTCTACTCCCGAAACCTTGAGCTTTCCGCATCATAAGGGCGGTTCGGGGAGTTCAAGGTGGACCCAAAAGGTGATGTAAAGGTGGGGGGGGCATGTGCAGCGACGAGATTTGCTGCTTGTTGTGCTGGGAAGTGAGACCCACTGGGAAGGGCCAACCCAAATTAACCCAGCGACAGACCCCAATAAACAATACCAACTCTCGGGGCATGTCCTGCGATTTCCCGGGGCATCAGTGGACGTTCAGGGGCCACACTACCAGAACCGCCACAACACAACTGTGACACAAAACTCCACCACCAACACATCCGATACAGCACCGGAACACCTCCAAAACACCACCGGAACGTTACCGGAACGTTACCGGAACACCATCAAGAATACAACCAGGACACCCTCCCAAACTTCGCGAGGCCCTCCCCGCCTCATCCACGCATGCCTCCCCAGCGCCCACCGCGGGCTTCACCACCGCACGGCTCCGCGTCTGAGTGCCAGCGCCTGAATTCAGGCCGAAGGGAGGGAGGTTTTGAAGGTCGAATCCACGGGTTGTTTGGTCACGTGAAAGAAGGACAAACGTGTGCTCGGGGTTTAAAGGGAACCCGGCCTGTACCACTGGAGGTCTGGGTATCTCCCCCAATCTTGCTTCTTGGCTCTACGGGAACTGCTCTTTGAAGGGCCCAGTAGGATGTAGGATGTGTTTCCCCGCGCAAGTCCTGACAGTAAGGACAGCGTTAAGTCGGCTCGTTGGGGATTGAACTCCGATGAATTTGCAGGCAGCCGTTGTTTGTTTTTGCATCTCTCTTTTTTCAACGGGCCCAGGGGAAAGCCAAAGGGACACAGGGAATCACTGACCACAATTCAGTTGCATCTTGGACCCCCCTCCAGAAAGCTAAACTGTTGATAGCCAGTAGGGACACCGTCTGCAAATGTCACAATGAACCTGTGGAAAATCACCCTTGCGCTACTGAAGTAAGTCATCCCCTATGACTATGTTTCTCACTTCTGTCATAGAAATTGGCGACCCAAACAAAGTGTTCCATAACGATGAAAGTAGATGGCGCAGTTCCTCCATGTTGGTGTAGTCATCCTCGCTATAACCCACATCTAAAGACAATGGTAACATCTACTTTCGCCCAACTACATTGCAAGTCACGTGATGTACTATGTTTTTGTGACGGAGTACGGCTGAATTGCTTGCAAAATGGCAGTGGTATCCACCGTGGAAACAACCCCAAGTGAACCAAAGGCTACCAAATCCGGTGCTTCCCTTCCTCCGCAGTTTTGGTGTCTTGGCAGGTGGACTCAACCCAGGGGTGGCTGATTCCCCAAAAGCAAAACCCCCCGGGTTGAAGTCCACCTACAAACCGGAGCCCTGCTTCGGCCATGTTTCGACAGCCCGGCGTCGTTTTTCGAGTCTTTCCAAGGCGCAGTATGGCGCGCAGGGCGACCAAGTGCCCCAGTCGCTGTAGACGCAGTCCACGGGACACACCCTGGGCGGTCTGTCGAATGGGATGGGTCTTGTGAACACCGGAACGCCCGGGTTTGGGCTGGTTTTGGTTGGCTTGCTTGCAATTGTTTCTTTTGATTTGGTCTTGGTCTTGCTCATGGTATCGGGGGGGGATTCGAGGATCCGGGGGATGGATCCGTGTCCACTATGAAAAACATGTCAATCTTTGTAAGAGGTATACTTGTTTTCCAGTTCTTTGCGCATAGAGCGTGTGTGCAGAAGCCAAAGTCTGAGAACTCGGCTACAAAATAGATTGCTTCCTTGGAAGACCTCGTGGGATGTAGATTGGGTTGTCCGGCTGGCTTTGCGGAAACTACAGTTGTTCCCTGTGTCAAAACCAACAACAGACTACCAATCATACGGGGACGTCTTAGAATGGGGGAACCTCTACAAAGGTCCTCTTCAAAAAATGACACACCCTCTTGTCACTTGCTGCCAGTGTCTCGTCCACCTAAAACAACTTTCGTCCACGTCGGCAAAAACCCCAAAAGGCGCACCGCGCGAGTTTCTGCTCTTCTGGGGCCGACAAGAAAAGAACCGAATACCCTACCATTCCTGCCACTGCTCCGTCACTTCAAATGGATCAGAACAGGCCACACATTTGTCCCATTCAGGGCTCAAGAAAAGCCGCAGCCCTTGGAGGACTTGGCTTTATGACAAAATCGGGAAATACAAGCTGTTTGGTGCAGTCTTTGGGGTGGTTGGGGGGAGGACCGAAATTGCAAATTCACAAGGGATGGCGTCGCTGCCACAGCCGATTCTCTCCATCCCCAGATCACTGGAAATCAAAAGGCTTATTTTTGGCCCAACCCCGCCAGCTTTTGACTCTCTTCCCACAAAAGGTTGGGCTATGCCCTGACTTAGGCCGAAGCTGGGAAATGAGAAAAGCAACCATCAGCCGAAAGGGGCTGCATAGCGCTAATTGTGGGCGTGGCGTTGTGATGTCCTGATTCCCTAGCCATCCCAATCCCAGGCAAAGGGCTGTTTCGACCATGGCCTCAGAACTGCAATTGCTGGAAACGGGCATCTTCTTTGAGGGTTTTAGGGGTTGAAGGGAAATCAAAAGAACCCAAAAAAGCGGTCTCCCACCCCCCCCCCCCCCGCCCCCCCTGCTGGGTTGGGGTGGCCTTTTTATGGCTGGGACTTGAACCGAAGCCATCGCCTTTCTCGCGAGGCCCCGGCTCTGTGTTGCACTCCTTGGACTCCGTGGGCTCACCGGAGCACTCCGTACCATTGCGGCCGATGTCCTCGTGGGTGGGGGGGGGCGGGCATTTAAATATATATATATATATATATATATAAGCATGTTCGATGAACTTGTATGGTTGCCCCATATTTGTTTAGATCGTTAGAATCAAAGTCAACGAGTGGGGGTGTGAGATAACTACTAAAAGGGTGTGTGTGTGTGTGTGTATCTGCGTTTGTGACAGGTGGTGTGGGCCAACATTCAGCATCCCCATCCTAGCATGCCCGCATCTTTAGCATCACCAGCATCACCACAATGACTTTGCCACATCATCAGCATCACCAGAGTCAAACTACGCGTTCAAAAACAGAAACGAACTGCGTCTCAAACCGGCATTCAGAGTAAGGGATGGATGCCCTAGCATAAGGAATGATGCAGACTTGCGGTGTGCCCGGATCTGGAGGCATCGCACAAACTCGTGCGTGTCTGTCGCGCACAAACGTGCGTGTGTCTTTGACTGGGAACAAGCGCTGCCTGTGTGTTTCCTGGCTGGTTGCGTGGGCATGGCTTACTTGGAACAATGCAGGAATCAAGGATGTGGGTTCAAAACGCATTTGGCAAGGGGGCCAACCCTTAAGATGTTGGCCATACGGTGGGTTTGAAACTCACGAGAAGAAGGGGACAAAGTTTGTGCTTGTTGGTAGCCGCGCTACAAATCAATCGAGTATATCACAAAGGAAAGAAAAAACAAACAAATGCCAGAAACCACACAGACTGCCAAGGACTTCAAAGAATTCTCTCGCTGAAGCAGAAATCCTGAGACCAGGGACCCAGGTCTCAGCTCGATGCAAAGACAGGCCAAAGCAAGGAACATGCAGTTCATCTTCGACCCTTCCCCCAGACACCAACAGTCACCACAATTTGGAGTCTGTTCAAAGTGGTTGATCCAAGAAATTCTCATCCAGGGTCCAAAGCTCATCTTGCATCCCTTGCGCCAAATGGATGGCCCAAGTGGGTCCTTCTTGGTGTAGGTGCAGGAGTCCTCCTCTGGCTCCAGAACGAAGGACTTGCGGCAGATGAAGACCTGGTCAAAAAGCAGTTGAGCTAGACTGACACCCAATGTGTGTTGGGACAAACCAAACCGCACTTGAAGGCACAAAGAAGAGCCCAATCCAAACTGTTTGGGTGTGTGCCAAAGCAGGGAACCCTAGAAATGGCGGTTTGTTGATCTTCCCTTATATTCACCCAATAAGTTCATTTTGGTACGGCCGGTCGTGCCTGTCCCTTGTCGCAGCCGGGGTCGTAAATGCCGTGGCAGTTGTCGGCGTTCTGGCAAGCAGCAACTAGCAATTATTAGCAAGTGGTTCACCAAATTCCCATGTCACTCGGTCGGAATCACAGGCAGATTGACCCATGCAAAACACTGGATTTGTTTTTTTTTTTAAAAAAAAAGAGAAGAAAACAAATCCTCGCTGCGGCCAGGACTCCTAAGAAAACCTTCATGGACGGTGAATCCCTCGACACCAAAAAACGAAGAAAAACAGCTGAACCAATTCGTGCCCAGGTCTACCAGGTCTCCCAGGCCTCAAACGCGACAAGTGCCTCCCCTTGTTTGCCATGTGGGAATCGGCCGGAAAATGACTTCAGTAAAGGTTCGCATGGCCCGAGTGAATCCCTGTTGAACCGGGCGAAAGAGTAAACAACTCCCAGCACACTGTTCATTGGCCGCTGTGTGGGACATCAAATTACATGGCTGAGTGTATGTAACAACCAAATATGGAACCAAACATCACAGTAAACCCCGAAATTGGCCCGGAAGAAACCCGATCTCTTGAAGGATGCTGCCAGATCCTGCTGTCCCCGAGTCACAGGCTGGCAAAAACCAATCCACCAACTGGTGCTCCCCAGCTGCACCTGGATTCTACCCCACCCCTCACAGCCTGTCCCGTGCCGGTACAAATCGCCACGACCTCCGCCCAGGGTTTGGCATAGGTAGCCTGGCGGGATTTCTCCTTTGCCATGCCAGAGCTTGTAGCATTGGGAAAAATACGTTTGGGGTTGGCGTTTCTTTAAAACCGTTTGGAGGGATAGTTGGCGGATGTCCGTTTCTGAACAAATTCGGCAGGGGGTGAACGTTGAAGCGAGCAGAAAAGAGACAGTCCCCTCACTCCAGTCTCCCGCTAGCGGGCTGACGCAGTCGCACTCGTTGAATCCAGTTGACCCACACAAAGGCGAGAATCCGATCATGCGGGGGGGAATGGTTCGAGGTGCGAATGTCATGTAGTCTCCTTTTTCCCGCGGGAAGCTTCCCCTCCCTCCCTTCCCTTAGATATAGACTGTCCTGCTCTCGAGCGTCCTGCACGCAGCAAAAACAACAACATCCAAGGACCTATTTGAGCAGCGAAACCTACTAAGCTGGTTGTACGGGAATCTACAGGTTTCAATATAACCCTATGAAACTACGAAACCAGGCAAGCACCAAGCCACCTAAAATTGGCCCGTGTCAGTCGGCTTTGGGCCACAAAACCCACTCATGTCCAACCCGTACGGGTCATGCGCTGTCCGTTGCCTCGCCTTTCTGGAGCACTTCTTCCCCATGGCGATCTCGAAGCCCGACTTCTCCTCGGGCAGCTCCAGCAGCCCCGCCTTCGCCGTGGAACCGCCTGACAAGTTTTGCGCGAAACAAAACGCCGCAGCCGAGGAATGGAGACCCAACGGGGCTAAAGGGCCAAAATACAAGAGGACCTGCTAAAAAGCGGTGATCACCTTTTCTCATTCAAAACCAACCCGCCAAAGAAAGGGACCCACTTGGTGTTGTAGATGGTCGATGTTTGCCCTTTTTATGGGGGGGGATCTTTTTTTCGGAAACACCCAAGTACAGCGACGATCAAGGACAAATCTTGGAACGGCTGGACTCAAGCATAGGCATGGAATGAAGAATTTTGAGGGGGTTAAACTGGGTTTCTCTCGGCAAGGAGAACTCAATAGCAGTCGGAAACAGGAGATGTTGTAATGGGCTTTCACCCAAATCAGTTGAATGGCTTGCAACGGAAATCTTCCTACGTCACCACCCCCTGACCTACATAATTCCAATGGGGTTGTGGGGTGAAACATTTAGTCATAATTCCAGTGCACTATTTGGCCATTTAGCCCAAAAATGCTGCTTCCACTGGTGCTGTTGAAATACAAAGTGCTCTTGTACCCAAGGAAACCGTCATTGCATAGCTTTCAGCAAACTACACTCGCCACCCCCATTTGGACTCATGGACAACATCGAGATCTGTCCAGAGTGAAAAAGCAGGTTGTTGCCACCCAACATCAGGCTGTTTCGCAAGGAAAACCGTCGTTTCCTCCTCGCATGCCCTCAGGCCTGCCGCGGCTTCGGCTTTGTGCGGCAGGAAGGCACTGCTCCTGGTCCTCAGCATCCATGGCCCTTCGGTGGCTTGGTCAAAATGGATGGCGCGTGTGTGTGTGTGTGTGTGTGTGGGTGTGTGCGTGTACGTGTGTGCGTGCGTGCGCGCGTGCCCATGTGCGTGTGCGCGTGTGCGCGTCTGTGCGTGTGTGCGTGCGTGGGTGTGCGCGTGTGCGTGTGCGGGGGTGTGCGTGTGCGTGTGGGTGTGGGTGCGCGCGTGTGCGTGTGCGTGTGCGCGTGTGTGCGTGCGCGTGTGCGCGTGTGCGCGTGTGCGCGTGTGCGCGTGTGCGCGTGTGCGCGAGCGCGCGCGGGTGTGCGTGCGTGCGTGCGTGCGTGCGTGCGTGCGTGCGTGCGTGCGTGCGTGCGTGCGTGCGTGCGTGCGTGCGTGCGTGCGTGCGTGCGTGCGTGCGTGCGTGCGTGCGCGTGCGTGCGTGCGTGCGTGCGTGCGTGCGTGCGTGCGTGCGTGCGTGCGTGCGTGCGTGCGTGCGTGCGTGCGTGCGTGCGTGCGTGCGTGCGTGCGTGCGTGCGTGCGTGCGTGCGTGCGTGCGTGCGTGCGTGCGTGCGTGCGTGCGTGCGTGCGTGCGTGCGTGCGTGCGTGCGTGGTGCGTGCGTGCGTGCGTGCGTGCGTGCGTGCGTGCGTGCGTGCGTGCGTGCGTGCGTGCGTGCGTGCGTGCGTGCGTGCGTGCGTGCGTGCGTGCGTGCGTGCGTGCGTGCGTGCGTGCGTGCGTGCGTGCGTGCGTGCGTGCGTGCGTGCGTGCGTGCGTGCGTGCGTGCGTGCGTGCGTGCGTGCGTGCGTGCGTGCGTGCGTGCGTGCGTGCGTGCGTGCGTGCGTGCGTGCGTGCGTGCGTGCGTGCCGTGCGTGCGTGCGTGCGTGCGTGCGTGCGTGCGTGCGTGCGTGCGTGCGTGCGTGCGTGCGTGCGTGCGTGCGTGAGTGCGTGTGTGCGTGCGTGCGTGCGTGCGTGCGTGCGTGCGTGCGTGCGTGCGTGCGTGCGTGCGTGCGTGCGTGCGTGCGTGCGTGCGTGCGTGCGTGCGTGCGTGCGTGCGTGCGTGCGTGCGTGCGTGCGTGCGTGGCGTGCGTGCGTGCGTGCGTGCGTGCGTGCGTGCGTGCGTGCGTGCGTGCGTGCGTGCGTGCGTGCGTGCGTGCGTGCGTGCGTGCGTGCGTGCGTGCGAGCGTGCGTGCGTGCGTGCGTGCGAGCGTGCGTGCGTGCGTGCGTGCGTGCGTGCGTGCGTGCGTGCGTGCGTGCGTGCGTGCGTGCGTGCGT
>CAUJNA010003824.1:0-30000 GCA_963377175.1 Effrenium voratum
CCGCCAGGATCCCGCCACATTTTCAAAAAAACAACCTCAAAAATCATAAAAACAATCTCAAAAGATCACCTGGTCTTGTTTTGCACCAAATTCCAGCACCCCCTTCAAACTGGTTCGGTATGACCTGGCGCCAGTCTTCAGGTGCCTGTTGTTGCTGTGAAGGTACTTAAAGACTGAAGCCAGCTGCGCACCCTGGCTGTCAGGCTCATCAATGTGGTCCTTAGAATTTGAAGCATACTCAGTATAGAGCGTTGCCCTCAGTTGAAATCTTAATGGGTGATGCCTGTGTGAATTCCACTCCCGACCCTTGCCTTTGACCCTTTGCTCCTAATGATTGTTTGGCCTCCCTCAGAAGCTCATTTTTAAGGGGTTTTATCAAAAACAATGTTTTTCCTGAAAACACAATGTTTTCAGAACATCGAGAAAAAACACAATGTTTTAGTCAGGGAGGCTCTTGAAGCCCCAGGTACACATACATACAACAACTCTATCCGATCCCTGTCGGCACTCGCAACAAGACCTCCAATAAAGGTTGAGATACTTTTGATGGACGAAATCCTGCGCCACCCAAGAAACCCTGGCATGATTCGATTCCCCTGTAAATACCCAGAAACGCTGGTTTCACCCATGGTTTCTTCAGCAGAACTTCCTCCATCCGCAGAAAACCAGCTTCAGGGCCATCAGCGGCCTTTGGAATCGATGCCTATCCCGGCCCCGAGGCCCCGGGGCCCGAGAAGGACTCCTCAAGGAGGGTGACGTAGGGCAGGACCTCCAGCTCCCCGAACTCGGCGCCCGCCAGCATCTGCCGCCCGCCTACGAGATCCAACCAAGTGCGCGTGGAGCCCGTCGAAGTGCCCGGCCCGCAGAAAGGAGAAAACGAGCCAAGGGGGGCTGAAATACCTTAAACACATGTACAGGGCTCCCTATATTTAAAACACCACCCCCATCAAAAAAGACAACCACCCCCTTTCATTTGCCTGAAAGGTGATGTTTAAAACCACCGAACAGGGAAATATAGGGACCTCTGGCACATCCATAGAGGAACCAGCCGTGCACGTTGATCCCAGCTCTGTTTCGAGTGGCCTTGCAAATGTCTCATGTGACAATTAGCTCAACCTCGCGGAAGCCGCGCAGAAAAAAGAAAGAAAAAAAAACGCGAGTCGTACCTTCGGCCCTTTTCAGCTCGAAACCAGACCATTGCTCAAATGAAGCTTGGGGTCCCCTGAAAGCAAACTACCAGCTGGAGATGATGTTTATCTCGGGCTCGGACTCCATTTCCCATTCCCTTATCGCCCCTGATGTCCTCCAGTAGAGAGGTTAGAATAAGGGTACCCTTTTTTTCTGTAGTCTATTTTAGGGGAGCCCTCCCCCAAAAAAGGGGAGAGAAGGGCAGCTAGGGGGACCCATGGCGTTTGTTTCGGGCCCAGACTTCCCATCTGGCCATGGGTCAAAACCCAAATCGTACCCCCAGTGAACATCGCAATCCCCACCAAAATAGGTTCTAAAATGGGTGGTGAATTCACCAACCCCAAAATGGGATCCCATTGGTTTTGACAACCACGGCCATCTCTCGCAGCGATTTTCCAGGCCTTGGAACTTCACCAGCGCCCGATCCGTCTCCTCCACGCGGCACACCACCCCCAGAGCTCCTGCCGGCACCTCACACGAAACCCGCGCCGGAAAACTCGGCTCGGTTCGAACCTCTGGCGTTGGGATGCAAAAGGTTTTCCCGGAACCTGGGGGCAAAAGGGGTCAATTCCGAACCTTGAAATGAACCGATTTCATGGTGCGAACATTGCACATCGGATGAAATCACTCCATCTGGTTGCTGCCGGCACCTTCCCTCAAAAGAAAAGCTGTGCGCGCAGGTCTTTACGCGAAACGCTGAGGGCAGCCGGTTGCCACCCCTCCGTCAAAAAGGGCGAGTTGACTGCACATTTGAGGTCGTAAAGGGCTTTTGCAATCGCGTAGACATGTGAGAGTTCTCCTTTTCAACACTGTACAACCTCCAAACAGTCCAACAGGCTCAAAAGCTGTCGCAATGCAAAGCAACAGCTTGGAGGTATGATGTATTCTGACATACCCCCACCTTGAGTTTTGCTGCGCTCTCAGCATGATGACTCAGGGGCCCTATTTTGAAACACCCCCCGTCTAACCCCCCCCCCCCCCCTGTCTACCTCCCCCCCTCCAGATAGTCTACAACTCTTGGTATGGTAGCCAAAACCTGATCTTTGCGGCCCCCCAATAAAGATGAACAGAACCAACAAAAAACAACTGGCCAAGTAAAGTGAAGCATAGGTTGGATGTACTCTCATTTGCTGGACCACAAACCACACGGAACGTGATCTCTGCCGCCAAGCTTCGCGGCCCCGCAGCTTGCCAGCATCACGCGTCCTGCCCGCAGGAATTTGTCTGGCTGGGAAGCCAAGGATCAAATACGAGAGAGGAGAAAGATTAGGTGTGTCTCAGAATAGGGGAAGCCACAAGAATGGTGGTCTGAGGGTTTTTATCATTTTAAAAATCACACCCAAAGCGAATACCCTCAACAAAAACAACGACACGCAGAGTCGATCCTTCGACGAACGAAGTTTAACCTCACGCGGTGACTCCTTAGCAGCTGCCCCCGCGACAAGCTGGGCCCAGACCAGGGCGTCAGCGCTGGCACGGCTCGGCTCCTGGCCTGCAGCGCAAAGGGCCTCGCGGGCGCTGTTGCCACGCAACCGTCCATCAGTCATAATCAAAACACCATATAAAGAATTAAGAAGGCGGATATCCGCAGCTATGTATGGTTGAGATTCTCCCTTACTAACCTTCATCTACCCGGTTTTGATTGTGGCTCCCATGGGCCCTGGGGGGGGGGGGAAGGGGAAGGAACACCTTTGCATCTGAGGCACCTCTAGGACGAGTTGGTTGTGTTTGACCTATGTTGGTGGTACTTCAGTCGTCTGAATCATGTCCAATGGTCTTTAAACGTTGTCTTTGCCGGGCACTGGTCTCTTGGTGTGAGCTCAAACTCCCGGGTAGGGCGTCTCAATTGTTTATGCTCAGAGCATTTGTTGGACACAGCCAGGCATAGCCGAGGCTTGTATGACGTTCCTGAGCCATCCTCGTGCTCCTTGCTTCAAAGCAAAAACGCGAAAATGCCTGTCCTGTTCCGCTCATTGATGGTGTCGCTGTTTTCACCCTTATGTGTTCCCGACTTTTGAAGCACGCTTCCAGACCTTGAACCCTTGCAGGGATCCGTACACTCTACACCTGAACATTGCCTTGTACATGGCGGTGTCCTTTTATTTGGGTGGAAAAAGCCATGTTTCAAATGGGCAAAATGTATTTTTTAAGGAGCCCGGTGATTGCAAAGCATGAACATCATGAAGCAAGACACGCATCGGAGATGGAACAAAGTGCGCCGAACCTCCCTAAATTACCGTCGCTTTTGGGGGAATGTCGAGCATGAATCATGGTTCTTATTTGTTTGGGCGCACGTCCTTGCCGGCCTCAATACCAGGTCATTGTAGTCTCCTGGAAAAAGAGTTGACAGCTTTGCAACACTACTATTTGGGTGTCTCCTTTTCGGTGACCGCACAAAGTGGTTTCCCTTTGGGCTTCTTATGCAAAGCACCAAATCAGGGGGTGCCAACTCCAAAAACAAACGAGCCACGGATATCTGACTGGTGCGCCCGTGAACTGATACTCTTCGACGTTGGCCACGGTTCGTAGACCAAGCCACCAAGCAGCCCTGGTGGCAAAAAGAACTAACTGAAGACATCGGCTTGCAAGGACGTGTGCCCAGGTGCAGAAAGCCATCGGCCATGCGCAGCCTGCCATTCTCCTCGAAGCCGCGGACCACCTAAGCGCCCACACGCTTCCCACAGAAGGTATTCCACTCGAATGCACTTGCAGGGGCTGCGTTGCCAATATCTGAGAGCTTCTCAGGTCTTTGAGATCCTTTGCCTGCTAGATGCTTGTGTGTGAAGCTTGATTCGGCCCAAGCTGCAATCACAGAGTGGTCTTTTTTGTAGGAAAGTGCACAAATCCGCAACGCACTCCACTCGAGAGTCTCGTCCATAGGGTTGAGCCATACACCTCGCAGCCTAATCTGCCAAGCGTCGTCGCCCTCCTTGAAGTCGCCGGCGCCTGCAAAACGATTCGCAGTGTGCGGCTCGTCTTGGGGGACCAAGTTTTGTGGTTTTACGGGCAAACCAAAAGGAAAACTACCAGTTTGGGGTGGGGTCCCCTGCTTCAAGACACACACACACACACATCAAGCAAAACAATTACTTGGTGGTCGAAGTACAAGTACATGGCTCAAGTCACGGCCAAGCTGTGACAGCGACCATCATGCTTCGATAGTTTGGCAGTACGAACTTGTTCATGAGGCGCTTCAAAGGTGCCAAGGGCATGGTCCTAAGGCAAATCCACATTTGACCCACACCCCTTCCTAAACTTACCTGCTCCCAGGCAGGAATGCCCCCCCTAATATGCACCCGACTTGTGTGCTTTCGACCCAAAACTGCGCACCTTCCCTCGCGAGAGGTGTGCAGCTCATCGGCTCGGAGAACTTGCAGATGCTGGGGTAGTCCTGCTTGGCGCGGCGACGCCAGGCACAGCCGTTGAGCAAGTACCTCAGACGGAAAGAAACAAATCCCGCGGATCCACCTCCTGTGCTCTGCATTGGCGAAGCAGTTTGCTTGGACTCAAAAACACCTCCACACCTGGGGAGTACCCTAGATGCTTTCTGGCCAAGGCAGAAATGCTTCAAACCCGCCTGGTGATGAAGATCCTTCCCCGGTTCCCAAGCAAAACGTCAGTTCCCAACTTTGGGGTGGCCCCCTTGGGGCCCGGGGCCAAGCCAACCACCGCCAGAGGCGCGACTTCTCCACCGCGCAGCGCGCCAGCTCGCAAACCGTCAGCACCGTTGGCGCCCGGCCCTCAAACCTCATGCGCGTGCTTCCCGTCTCTTACCCGGGAATAAGATACCGTGGATGGACAGATTCACACTGAGAGGCCATTGTTTGTTGATATCTACACGGGGATCATCATTTCAGGGTTTCTTAGGTAGTCTGTGGCGCAGTGCATTTTTTGGAATCGAAAGAACACGTCTGCGGACTTTAGGCGCGTTGACTCGCTGTCGCTGTGGTAATTGAACATCGAACGTGAACCCTATGCGGACTGTGTGGGTTGGATAGCTCTCGCTTTGGCGCTGCGAAGACTGCAAAGCCCTCTTCAGACTTTGGGCAGGTCGGATCGCTCTGGCTGTTGTGTGGTGCGAGCTTTAGACACTTTGGGCGTGTCGAACCGTGGCGCGGTGCGAATTTGGTGAACCTTCTGCAGACTTCGGGCGTCTAAATGAAATCGACATGTCAACCCTCTGCGCACCTGAGGTGGCTAGGATCGCTCTCGCTGCGGCGCGGTGCAAAAAAAAGACATCGACATCGAAGGACAGGACCTGCAAAGGTTGCCTCGCAAGAGATCTTGTTGAGAGCGCTCTTTACAGATTCTAGACAGAGAGCTCTTACGTATGCAGGATCCTCTCATCGATCTTCCACACAAATCTTGTCAAGAGATCCTCTCCAGACATTCTGCGCGCAGATCTTGCCAAGAGATGCTATCCCGAAATCTTGTCGAGATCCTGAAAAAATCCTCCCAAGGTTTCAAGACATCCTGCGCTGGTTCTTCACAGAGATCCTCTCAACAGATCTTGTGCAGGACCTGCGAAGATTTCATGTCAGGAGATCTTGTCGAGTATGCACTCTACAGATCCTGAAGAGAGAACTTGTACAGGGTTATGTTGCCAATCCTGCACACAGATTGCCCAGATATTTTATCAACACATCCTATCCACACATCCTGCAAAGATTCTTCCACGGAGATCTTGCCCAGAACGTTCTACAGATACATTCGTAGAATTTTATCGCACAGAAATCTTGTGCGGAACCTCTTTCCAGACAGCTTCTATGGGAGCTTTCAGAAGGCTTCTGTTTGAAGAGCACACGCAAGACCTTCCATAAAACCCTGTGGGGTCATTTCAGCAGATCCTGTGCAAGAGCCAGTGAGCATTATCATGGCTACTTTCATGCCACTTGCCGGAATAATGCGTTTTGTGGAAGATTCCTAAAATCATCTCTGCCAGCATGTGTTTCTTGACTGTGAGCAGGCCTCGCTAGACATTGGGTTGCTGCACTGAGCATCCACGCATGGACTGACATGAGGAATAAGTCCACAATCTTTGAAGCAACGCCGACAAGTGCAGGATTGCTTGCAACAGGCGTCTTAGCTTAAGGGAATCCAAAAAAGCGCGGTTTCCTTTTGGTTTTCCTTCGAAATAAGCCGACAAGGGTGTCGTCGACCCTCAGGTCAGCCTCCCAAGCCCGTTCCCACAGCCGCCCGACGTGCCCGAGCGGCTGCACGGTCACTTCTGCTCCGTAGCCCAGCAAAGAGCCTTGCAAGCCTGGTTCGAAAAGCGCGAAATGGATTTCGTCCATCAACACAAATGGAATCCCCGTCGAAATCCCCTCTTTTGGGGAGGGGAGGGCTGTTTTCCCGACTGTTTTTAACTCCAAAGAATTCCCAGGAAAACTGCAAAGCGAATCAAAACCCCGACAGAATTCAGCACCTGCCACGAATCAATACGTGATGTTGGCAGTTGCTCAGTGTGTGGTGCATTCCTCCATCGAGCAGGTGCAGCCCGCTCTCTGCTTTGTCAAGCATCGCTTCTATCATAGTAAGGGGTTCCTTGTGGGTAAGAAGCTGACACTGTTGATCTTCGCCTGTCAAACACTTTGCTGATTTCAGAATGGCTCTCGCCGCAGCATAGGTGCAAGCTGAGATCATCAAGCACAACATACGGGGAACAGCCATGTCCTTGCAGGTTACAGGTCGGTGGTACAACTGTTTGAATGTCGGGATGGAGATACGACAAGCCAAAGAGCTGCATGCGGAAAAGAGAGGGAAAGAAAAAACACTATATAAAATATTATATATACACACACACGTGCGAGAGTGCAACGAAACGATCGCTGGCGATTACCTTAGATACCTCGATGTTGTATACCAAACAAAGCGTCACAGCATGGGCAGGGCATTCACAGCCACCTGTGCTTTTGTGTGTGTGTTAACCTTGAGCCGCCCATACGCGGCGTGGAACTTTGAACATGTGGCTGTGAGGAACCCGCCTTTTTCCAAGTGTTCGCCAGAATCGGTGGTAAAGTTCTCCTTGACCACCACCTGCGTGCCACTCATGTCGCTTGGGCCAGGTTTTCCCGAGGCTCTACTTGGCTGCCTCTAGCTACTGTGGTCCCAGCTCCAAATATTCCGCAATGGCCACACACCCCGCCCCTGCCAGCAGTCTGACGTCCCCCAAATATTGCAAGACATCCACCAGCCTGCCTAAAATATCGACTTCGCCAAACTGCGCGGATCCGCTCGGGGCGCCTGGGTACCCAATGAGGCGGCTACCAGCGCCTCCTTTGCTTCCAATTCTTTCAGCCGCTCAGGCACGGACGTGCCCAGCACATCCACCAGGCGCCTAACGCGTCACACCAAAGGCGTCACACCAAAGGCGCCGGTTTGCGCACAACCAGAAAAAGGGGCTGCATGGGAAACTGCCTGAAAATAGCACTTCGAGATTCTGTCTACATCTGGGTGTTGGCAAACCGAAACCCACAGGGTGGGTTGTTTCCCATCCGTGTTCTGCATTGGAAGCGAGAGAGCAGGAATTTCGGAATGCGCGGTTGTATACTACTTAAAGAAGAAACAAGTTGATTTCCTTACCGCCAGAGTACCCTGCCTCCTGAGGCTAGCGTAAACCACTTGGGTCAAACGAGTACTCCTCCCAAACTGGAAATATCAGAGTCGCCCTTCATAGGCGGAATCCCCCGTTTTGCCCCCAGATAGGTGCTCAGGGCTGGAACTGGAAGGCGCAGGTGATTGGACAGGTCAGCTCATTGCACCTGTGCGATAGGAGCCTCAAGGGTCACAGCGAGTTGCTAGTCCTCCCATCAACCATTGGTTTAGCCAGACAGGACTTTGGGACTTCAAACTCGCCATGTTTGTTTGGCATGCTTTGTGCCAGCTTTGCACAGAAAGCGCCGTGGGTTCTGCGCCGTGGACGGGAGGCTGAGCCCCCAGTGCCTACCGATGGCCGAGCCTCCAAGCCAGCCCAAACTCATCTCAAGCCAATGAGCTGTCCTCGTTTCTGAGCCAGTTGGACGGTAAGTTGGGTTTGTTGTGAGGTTCGCTGGATGGTCTAAAATCACATCCATCTGCCGAAAACTTAGTAATGTCAGGATCATGCTTTGCATGGGAAGCTTGACTCTGCAGAAAGCCAGACTTAGAGATATCTTCAGTCCGGCCGGAAAAGCCAAAGACAACAAGTCACACAAATTTAGGTTTGGCCTACGACAAGCAGATTTTGGCAAGGTAGCTATGGGCTATGGGCCGTCGACATCGGATTCAACCGACTGACCGACTGGCCATGCGGCCGGGCGACCAGGCAAGGAGATTAGACCGACCAACCGGCCCGGTGACCCGAGACCCTGCCAAGGCTGGCCCTCTTAGCTTGGTGCGATAGGTAGGGAATGAGAAATGGAATGAACCCAGGAATTGCCCCCCTTCAAGGAAACCACAACATCTAGTTTTATAAGTATCATTCCATTTTTTTTCCCCCTGCATCTCTCGCACTCACAAGTTCGCTCCCAACCAGCAAAACGGGACTCGCCTGGCCACGTCCTTGTGACCCTTTTGAAGAGCCAGCTGCAGGGGCGACTGCTGCTGGTGGTCCGGCTCTTGCAGCTGCTCCTCCTGGGTGTGGGACGAAAATAGGTGCCCAAAATGGAACCCTGGTAAATGGAAACATGGGCTAAAACCTGCGTTCTCCTGGTGGTTTCATTTTGACCCATACCCCAGCTGCATAACAAACTCAAGCTGAGAACCTTCCGCGCGCGCCGAAAAAACCGATCCGCTTCCCTTCGGTGGCCTCTGAGTCGAATTGGGTTTGGTGGGCCGGTTTCAAGGGGTTCAAATCTCGTCCATTAGATGCAGCTGATGCACCCCCGTATGGCAGCATCACTACACGACGGAGCGCAGTTAGATTCCCAATAAACAAACAGCGCGCAGTATATCCATGTGTATATATATATAGTGTGTTCCTGTATATTTCTATGCTTCGAATCTTCAAACCCTTTCATTCCAAGACGAATATCTACAGACAATTTGACCGAGACAGAATCCACAGCAAGGATTCTTGTGCATCTGTCCAATCTTTCCGGCTGTTCAGGTAGCTGAGAAGGGGTCCCTTTCAGCTCTTCTGCGTAGGGTCCAAAATCAATACGGGTGTGTATTTTCTTGAGAGTACCCCCTTTTGGTGACACACTTGTGATTCATCACCATGTTCCAAGGAACATGCAGCCAGGGTCGGGCTAAACGCCTTCATGGGTTAGGCTGCTTCAGGAAAATTAAGCGTAGTCAAGCATTTCAAGTCCGGTAAGCATTTTCTACAGGGAGCTGCCACAGGCAACTTCATTCGCCATTCCGGGATGAAGATATCACACGCTATGAATGACACTCGAACACGTGTTCTTGGCGGTTGGGGAATGGCCACACAGTAGCTCAAGGACTATGCCATGCCAACAAATGTATGGACGTGTGCCCTTTAAGGGAACCCCCCAGGCCCAGAATGGTGGTGCTTCTTTTGGCTTCCCATTACAACCAAATGAAAGGAGATCCCGGCTTTGACCAAATGGATACTTTGAAGTCACCAGAAGGCCTGCTGATCCACTGCGGCGATTCTTGATTCCACTCCAAACCAGGCACCCAAAGACCAGAACCTTGACGGGCGATGCTCAAAAGTCGCCGTACTTCGCAACACCTGTTGCGAGATGGTCAAAATCTCCCTGTGTGGGTTGTCCGGTGGCACCCTATTGCCTAGTCTGCTTGACCACGCCCGGCAAGCAACCAAGCAACCTGGTGACAACCCACCACAAGCAACCCCCTGTGCCCGAGGCGCCGAACACTCCAGCTTCTCCAGCATGAACTTTGCCAGGATGCTCGTCACCTGACAAGGCAAGCTCGGCCGACTTGGCCAAACGGCCCCAAAGACCCGTTTGCATCGAAGCGTCTTGCTTTCTGTCTGCAAAATGCGCCGCAAGCTCAGAAAGCGGTATATCATTGCTCGCTGAGATTGGCTGTGAGGGTTTGCTACCGTGTTGTAAATGTGTTGTTCCATCGGCATACGCATAACCTTCGATGATCAGACATATCATCATATCACGTTCACGATTGCAGTGCCAAGCACGTTAGCTGCAAAGACACGTCAAAGGATGCTCACAGGCAGGGAGCGGAGTCTTTTCCCTCTGCTACAGCTCAACGACCGTGGATGGACAAACTCCACGCGGGATGGATGACGCCCTCTGACTGGGATAAACCACCCACCGACTTTTGCGGATTCTGTCCATCCACAAAAGAGGCTTGTCCCAAAATGGGGGAACCCACATGCCTGGTTTCCTCTTGGCTTCCCAAAAAAAAACAGCTCCAAAACGGAGAAAATGAAAACAAAACTCAGACCAGACGCACCCAACAGGCACCCGCGACAGATCTTCGTGCGGCGCCTGTGCGAAGCCGTTTCGCGCGGCCAGATGCAGCGGCAGGCGCCCGTCCGCATCCTTCATCAGCAGCGGAACCGGGGGCCTCGGACGGCCGCAGAATTGGGCGGTAAAGCTTGATGCGGTGTTTTTTTTTAGAAAACAATCCCTTGGTTTTAAACAGAGTTTATCACTACTGGACTTTTTTTTCCAGGGGTCTTAACTTAACCAAGTGGAAGATTGGCTTTTTAGGTTTTCAATAGGGTTTAGGGTTCGCGCGCCTGCTTTCACAAGTTTAGGGTTTAGGGATAAACCACTTTGGAGGTGGTTCAATACTGTGGATGGACCAAATCCATTTCGCACCACTTTGAAACCATAGGATACCACTGTTCGTTGGCATTTACACGGGAATCATCATTTCAAGGTTTCTTAGGTGGTGCAGGATTTTGTCCATCCACAGTAGGGAACCACCTCCGAAGTGGTTGGCTTTTACATGAATCCCCACAATAGGGGGTTTTGTGGGGATTTTGTGGGGATTCAGGTTCCATATTGAAAAACATGGCCAAAAGCATGCGAGGCAACCCGGTTGTCGTAACACGCAGTTGGCAGAAAACTCGGAACAGGAGTTGAAGATGTACACATGCGAGGAGTCTGCGTATTCCTCAGGGTTGTGAACCACCTTTCAGGATACTTTGGCGTGGCAACAAATTCTTCTGATAAAAAAAAAAAAAACACGGTGTATGTGGAAGCAACACCACACAAAACTACTCTCATGGGTCCCGGGAGTTGATCGTGTCAAGAGTCCTCTCCGAGTTTGATCCTCCGATTGGCCAGCAGCCCTTTCTCACAGGCGGGGGTAACAGTAGACCACCAATCCCCACGCGAATTGCGCAACGCCTCCACAGAAAATCGGGCAAAGTAGCTGGACAGTGTTTCCTTCGCAGAACCTCTGCCAAATGGCTCGGCTGCGACGTATGCTGCAGGCATCCAACTATTTATTGCTTCAATATAATGGATGCCGACTTCAAATCGGAGAACTGTGTGAAACATACAGCATGCGCATGAATGAACCAGCAGCATGAGTTGAAGTTTACAAAGTGAGATGATGGTGCTGCTGCGGACGCGCCAAAAACTTGCGCATCCCGCCGCCGCTGCCGCCGACAACATGTCTTTTGCGTTTTTGTTCCGAAACGTGAGCAACAGACCTACTTCTTCCTGTGAGATTCTCATAAAACAGGCACAGTGCGGAGGTTCGCGGCTCACAAGGGCCGGAGTTTCCTCTCTGTGCCATCTGGCTGTGGTTGTCAAAACCGTTTTGGTATCCCATTTTGGTTGGGATTGGTGCATTCACCGCCCATTTTAGGCTTCCTATTTTAGTGGTTGGATTGAATCGGATGTTCGCTGGGGGTTTCCGGGCTTTGGCTTTTGCCCCATGGCCATCTGACTGCCAAACACCGGCGAGCCGCGGGGGCTCCTCGTCAGGCGCCGGCTGTTTGCTGGAAGGCATGTGCCATCCTCGGGCTGGGCCGGGCTTTGCTGCTCCATGCCATGGGTCAAAAACCGAAAACTAATCCTAGTTTCATTTTATGGCTTAGTTTCATTCTTATATGGCAAATTGATCCTTATGCCTTGTGCCAAATGGGTATGGGCCAAAATGAAACCACCAGGAAATGGACCGCACGTTAAATCGTACATGTTTCCATTTACCAGGGCAGCCGATCTTGGGTACAAATTGTTGACAGCCATGTGGCCATGGGTCAAAAGCCCAAAACCTGGAAACCCCCAGTGAACCTCCGATTCAATCCAACCACTAAAATAGGTTCTAAGATGGGTGGCCATGTGGCCATGGGTCAAAATGAAACCAGGGACCGCAGGTTTTAGTTCATGTCTCCATTTACCAGGGCAACCCATCTTGGGTACAGATTTTTGACCCACAGCCATGTGGCCATGGGTCAAAAGCCCAAAAACTGGAAACCCCCAGTGAACATCCGATTCAATCCAACCACTGAAAAAGACGACTAAGATGGGTGGTGAATGCACCTACCAACCAAAATGGGATCCCAAAACGGTTTTGACGACCACAGCCATGTCGGTCTGATCTCTGTTGCCTCTCTGCGTATCAAGCACAGCATGTGTGTTCCTGGAAGGAGTCACGTATTCTTGCACTGCCAAAGACCTAGAGCAAACAACTCAACTGTGATCTGTCCCTCCTTTCGCCACCTTTGTTGGCAAGCCAACATGAGGCACTCACGTTGATGCACCAGGAATATGTTCTACACCGTTCCTCAGTTGTGTCCGTACAAAAAATGGTTTCTTTGCGCAAACTGGGCACCCTTGACACATTGCACAACATTCAGGGTCCACATTGCTTAGCTTGTTGCCACTCCACACAGCAAGCGAGAGAGAGACACAGACACAAAACCAAAAGAGGCAGAGAGAGGGAGAGAGAGGGAGACACACACACACACACACACCCACCCACCCACCCACCCACCCACCCACCCACCCACGCACGCACGCACGCACGCACGCACGCACGCACGCACGCACGCACATCCCGCTAAGATCTACTAAGTTTTCGAGGTTCTCCAAATCTAAAGGGCCGCTTGCAAAAACTCCACGTCTTCGTCCAGAAACTCAACCCCGCCCCCCCCCCCCCCCCTCAAAAAAAAAACAAGGAGGCTGAGGCGGGCCGCTGGCGTTGAAGGCCTCACCATCACCAAGGAAGTTACTCAGAATATCTCGAACCTGGCGGGTGCATGTGCGAAGATCCCAAGCCCCGGATCAAGGGATGGGGAGGCAGCAGACATGCCTGGGCTGCCCTCAGATCCCCTGCTAAAAGTGTAACTTTTAGCGGGTTGTTCCATTTAACCGCTAAAGCAACTAAAAGCGGCCAAAAAGCCAAGGAACGTTTGGGAGAAATGGAAACTACCAAGAAACCAACTAAAGGCAACTAAAAAGCTAAGTTGAGATCGGATGGTGTTCGAGAACCAGATGCCGTAGATCTGATCAACTCCGTGAGATGAGCCACAGGTTTCAAGTCGATGATTGCGGTTTGCTGCGTTTGCTTGCAAGAAGATAGGTCTTGTGGAGACGGGAGGAAGCAGCACCTCACAGTCAGTAGCCGCCCTTGAATTCAAAGAAAACCATGATGGGGCAGGAAGGATGGTGCTTGAAACATCAGTGGGAGTTCAGAAAATGGCAGCGGCTCAAAGCTGCCCAGCTCGGGCCACTTGGGTTGCTAAGCCTGTTGGCTTAGGAGAGCTGCATCACCGGTGACTGGTGAATTCATTGAGAAACAGCCAGCTTTTCGGGCCTGAGGCACTCTTGAAATCCGAGCGTGGTGATTTGGCTGGATCCTACTCGGCCTGCAACTAAAAATGGGATTTGACAACGGCGCTTCCCTTTGGGACAACCCGAAGCCGCGAAGCCCAGGGTCCTTTTCGACTGAAATGAACCGCCTCCCTTGAAAAGGGTTTCTACACTACCAGGGGGGCTGCTTATTTCTCCCACAAACAGTGGAAAAGGCAAACCATGCCGAATTTCTGAAGCCGCTCATGGACAAATCAAACACAAGCACGCATCTCTCGCCGATTCGTGGCCTGAAGTTCGGACCCCGACATCCCAACCATCTCACCCATAGCTGGCGCGAGAGATGCAGGGAACGATAAAATTGGAATGGCCCTTATGAACCCATCCAACTCGTGGTTTCCTTGAACTAGGTCCGCCAGTAGAGAGGATAGAATAAGGGTACCATTTTTTCTGTAGTCTATTTTTGTAGAGGAATCCTCCCGACAAAAAAAGTTGGTGAGAAAGGGCACCTAGCTGGCGGACCTAGCTAAGGGAATCCACTGGGTTCATTCCATTTCTCATTCCCCACGTATCGCAGAGGCAACAACTCAGTTGTTCACTGACCCTGGAAAAAAAGGGAACCCTTTTTGGGGAAGACCATTTTTAGTTGGGCCACCCAAAAAGAAGTTGGAAAAAGAATTGGTGCCACTGAAGAGCTGCACAATGCTCACTTTCATGGGTGCTGGGTGTCTCCCATGGGCATAGCTTCACTTCGCATCACTTTTTGCGCCACTGAACTGAGACAAAAACTCCCCGGCCAGCTCGTGGAAGCCCTTCTTGGCTGCCAGGTGCAGCGCCGTGCGCTGCTGAGCCTCGAGGCACGCAGAGTGCTGAGAAAGGCTTTTGGGAGTTCGGTGCTTCTTTTTTTTTGGGGCGGCGGGGGGGGATGAGATGGTATTTTCTTCATATTTTTGTTGGGGGTGGGGTGTGATGTTCGTTTGTATTTGTTCTTGTGTGTGTGTGCTTTTGAAGGGGGGGAGATGATGTTATTTTCTTCATTTTTTGTTGGGGGAGGGGGTGATGTTCCTTTTTGTGGCGGGTGATGTTTGTTTATCTATTCATTTACGTTTTCGAGGGGGTTGTTGTTCTCTGCAAGCCCTGTTGGCGCTCACCAAAAACGAGCAGCCAATGAGGATTGCTTTTGATGGGCCAGGCAGAGATAATCATACCGAGGCTATCCTTGAACATAAGGTTTGGACGATCGAACCTAAAGTCGCTCTTGATACTGTAGTTGGAAACGTATGACGAGGCCGCTCCCCATGAGTTGTGGCTTGCTCGGACAAGCGAATTGCCAAAATGACGTTGTCCCTTCCCCACATTTACTTCACTGATACCTCCCAGTCAAGCTGCGATATTAGGTCTTTTGGAGGTGGGCGGGAAAACCACTGAACTTGGACAGCCCGGTGTGCATTGGGGCGTGCATCGACCCAGGGTGTAGTCGACTTGCTGCAACCTTCACGTTCTCAGGCTAAGGTGGTTGCAGGTGAATAAAACCTGCTAAACAAATATGCAACTTACCCGCATTCAACTTAACACATGTGGCGGCCCAAAGCAAAGAAGCCCGTGCTACGCAGAAGTTCGTCTTGGAGGGTCATTCCACTCCTAGCTCGCATATGTGACGCGCATGTATCAGGTTCAGGTTTATGTGCCGGCAGTGACTGTAGTGTTCCCGCTTCTTTGTGAATACAACAGCTTAGTAGGGATGGTTTTGGAGTTGAACCGCTCGGCCGGAGCAACATTTCGCAGACGCAGACGCAGACCCCGCTTTCGCAGGGAATAGGGAGCCCCCCGGGCCCCACTTGCCCAATTAGCTTTGACTCGAACTCAGGCGGCGATCCAAACATATTGGCTTCATGGGTATAGCTGTCTTTCCAACAGATCTCTCAAAAGCAGAAAACCCCTACAAATGAGTTTCCTTTGAATCCCTCAAGTCTACCCAAAAGACACACACACACACACGCACACGCACACGCCCGGGCGCGTGCACACACACACAGACACACTGGTTTCAGGGGCCTGTTTTGAGACACCCGTACACCCGTGGCCTTCTCTTGCCAAGCTGCATCCACCGTGCACTGGCTGAGGATGTTCATCTGGCCGTCTTTGCTGCGGCCGCGCATCATGTATCGGTCATGGAAGATCCTGCCCGTGCAAGGGAAGAAAAGACAAAACTGTAAAGATAATGATGACGATAACAATAATAACAATAATAATTAGAATAATAATAATTAGAATAATAATAATAATAGTAATAATAATAATAATAAATAATAAATAATAATAATAATGATAATAATTATGATAATAACAATAATAATAATGATAATAATGATAATAATAATAATGATGATGATGATGATGATAATAATTAATAATAATAATAATAATAATAATAATAATAATAATAATAATAATAATAATAATAATAATAATAATAATAATAATAATAATGATAATAATAAAAAATGACACTAACAAAAATAAAATAAAAAAATATATTTAAAAAAAGACCCTTCAACCATAGAACACCCCCCCTTTCGACCTGGATATACCCACAATCTTGGGGTGGGGAGGAATTCCACCCCCAAGATGACAATCAAACCTGTGCGGTCCTTGCTCCCAACCACTGCAATAAGTCATCCACGGTTACTAATGATGTTCCTGTGAGTGCCCCCCCTCCCCAATGTTTCGCAGACCTTTGGAGAGAAGCCCCAAAGGCTCAACATAGTGACCCTTGTCTCTTTTTTGCTGACAATCCTCTGCAGGGTGTGCACAATATGTTGCACGAATCCTGCCGTCAACGTCCATCTGTGTAAGTCCCAACCACTCAGCTCCCCCACTGTGGGACCAACTCAGCGCAACAAAGCAACGCTTCCCCATTTAGGGCCACAGTGCCCGGCAGATTTATGGAGACAGGGAGTATTGTCCGAATTTCGCTTCGAACGGCGATGAACCCAGCTGTCCCCAAACTGGCAATGTGCTGGTTTGGAGGCTAGAGAGCTTTCAGTTTGGGTTTAGCAACTACTGGGGTTGTGCGCCCCAACCGCAAGCTGATTGCAGTTCATTGGATCCGAGAAGCAAATAACAACCTGCTTCTTGAGGGAAGGTCCCGAGATCTCCGCTGCCAATGGGCAAAGCTACATCGCAGCGGCTGTCTAACGCCATGTGGGTATGGGTCAAAATTAAACCACCAGGGGAGCGCAGGTTTTGGCCCATGTTTCCATTTGCCAGGATTCCACTTTGGGTACATAGTTTTGCCCCACAGCCACGTCGAATCCTGGGACTTTGTTCCATCCTGCCAGCTGCGCCATTTCTCCCCGGCTTGCCAGCTTCCCCTTTCCCAGGCCCAGCGCACCCGGCGCCGAATTTCATAGACTGCAGGACTCACCTCCTCCATAGACCGCAGGCTCTACGTCACTAACTATAGTTGAACCTCCCAAACTTTCATCATATCAATGTTGAACAAATATATCAGAGAATTAGAATCCACGACTTTGAATATTCACATTTTATTTTTTAGTATTTTACCCCAGCCCATTACACGACGTTAGTAGTTCACTTCATTTCCAGCGGCCCGTGTGTCGGCTTCGGCTCATGCAGTGTGGCCCTGCTTAAGTCTCCAGCGAGCGTGCCAGGCGGTGCGGCCCAGGCCGTCCCGCGCGAAGAAGTCCAGGCCCTCGGTGCGAAAGGTCTCCAGGCCTCGGGACGCAGAAAAATTCTGGGGCTCTTTACACCTTTGGCCCTGAAGCCTGTTTTTTTTTTGTGTTTCTTTTTGTTGGGGGGGGGGTTGGGAACCCCAACCTGCAACCCGTTTTTGCTTTGGGGGGGCTGTTTTTTCTTTTGGGAACCCCACCCCACCTCACCCAAACCCCCAACTAGAAACTTCGATGGCGAGGGGCGGTTCCACTGCGCCAGCAGGTGCACCGGCCGCCGGCCCTGCACCTTCGCCACAGCCTGGAGGTCGCAGCTGTGCTCCGCCAAGGACAGCACCAGCTGACCGGCGCAAAGCACGCGCGAAGCGGAGGCGATCCCATGGGATCTCCTATTACTCGGTTGCTTTCTGCTCCCCTGCAAAAAGTTTAACTTTTGGTGGTTTAATACGGAAAACCCATTAGTTGGCAAAAAGTGAAAGTCCTAACATCCAAGCAAAATGCACCAAAGATTAGACTGCCATGGACTCTCATGGAAATCCCATCTCCCATTAACCCATGGGCTCGCATGGACTCCCATCTCCCATAAGGCGCCGGTGGTTTTCTCTTGGGACGCATGGGAATAGACTTGAGGTCTCCCGTCCATTGACCCCGAGCCAGGACATCTCGCCTTCTGGTTGCCAAAGCGAGCTGCCAGGTGAATGGGCTGCCAGCCATCCTGACGTCCCAAAAACGAGAGAGCCTCCACTAGGTCCTCCAGTAGAGAGGTTGGAATAAGGGTACGCTTTTTTCTGTAGTCTATCTTAGCTGGGGAACCCTCCCCCAAAAAAGGTAAAAGGGCACTGGGGGACCTAGTCCAACTTCTGGCCTTTGAAGGGAGTGCACAAGGAAAGTCGTCCTGGAGGCCTCCAACATCGATCCAAAAATTTACGAGGCAGAGGGACTCGGGCCTACGAGAAAGCCTCGCATGTCTCCAGAACACGGAAGCCAGACCACACCAGGTGATAATCAACCAACTGAGCTTAAGTCAGGCACCAACTGTTGCGCACCGCGGCAACAAGCAGACGCTTGCGACGGAGGAGACATACTCCACCAGCATTCTGAATGACCAACACCCAGGCTCTTGTGGACAGCTCGAAAGCCGCAATGTTATTGGGGAATGAGCAAAGATGATTTCCCTTGCCACGGCCTCGTTGGATTTCAGTGATTGGCCTGAAGCGGTGGATCGGGGAGAAAAGCGGCCGATCATGTATCAGCCTGGTGTCGATCAATATGAATAAACAATCTCAACAGTTGACAGCTCAACAGAACAAATGGCTTCAGGTGCAAGGTGCCAGAGAACACCGTCACCCGCCACGCGCATTGATCAATGCTCGACACCGGCGGAGTGACTCGTTTGTGGCATAAGGTGAGGTTGGAAGACCATGCTAGGAAAAAGACTTCGAGAACCGGTGCTTTCCAAAAGGCCGCAAGAAATTCTCGGCTGCAAGCCCAAGAGCATCCTTCCATTTGGGGATTCGGCCCCAGGAAAAAGAAAAAAGGTATGTCCAGTAGCGATGAATTCCTTTTAAAACCAACAAGGGAAAACAAACACATAAACAAAAAAAAAAAAACGTGCTCTTAAGCAAATGGAGGTCTCCAAGGAAGCCGCAGGAGTCCTTCTGCGGCAGGTTGGCATCGCACCTCTCACCAAAAGTCTTGGCCAGTTGTGGCGGGGACCCAACTTGGCTGCCGCAACGACCCCTCCGCAAAAAGCGAACCAGACTTTCCGTGGGCTTAGTTCGGAAAACCCCACTTGATTTCAACCAAAAAGTCAACGTCTAAAGATCCAACCCAATAGCAGACAAGCCAAAATAGTGAGTTTCATGTTGGTTGGCCATCAAAACCTCCAAAAGGGATACCCTCAAAGAAAGACACACCCCGGTTCGCCAGGGCATTTGTCGAGAAGCCAATGCAGGAATTCTCTTCAATCGATCTCTACCGGGTTTATTTGCTGTCGGCCAGGTCAAAAGCCGCATGTACCCGACCACCTTTTGCCTGCATGATCCCGGGTGAACTTCGTGCGAGCAAAAACGACTTGCTCAGCAGGGATCCTTACATTATACACCTGAACATTGCCTTGTAAATGGTGGTTTCCCTTGATTTTGGTGGAAATAAACATGTTTCAAATGGTTGCAAAATGTATCTTTCAAGGAGCCCCCCAAAGGAGCCAATGGCGATAGGTGCTGTTAGATCGGGTCCCTCCCTGCCACTCGCCGCGTGTGGGCCATGCTGCATCAAGCTCATTGGGCAAAAAACCCGCGCGCGCCACTGCGCTGTTCTAATGATGGATTCTAGTAGTGACAACTTTGCTTCGGCCAGGTCTCTCTTCGGGGACCGATAAAGGGTGTGGACCAGGGAAACAACTCGATAGATGTCACAAAATGCCAAGTCCCTATGGTTGTTTGGGCAAATGATTGGGAGATGCGTGCTTCCAATGCTGGGTTTCCACATGCTTCTCTTTTCTGGTCGGCTTCACGTCTTGTCACTGATTGTTTGTCTAGCGCGGCTGCATGGAGATGGCATTTGAGAAGAAGGACTAACAGATCACACCGCTCGACATCCTCCCCAGGCACTGTGACTTTTGGTCAAAACTGGGCACCCTTTGGGGTGGCTGAATGTGTTCAGGTTTGCATACAAAAGTCGCCGACAATTTCCGGATGTGCCACGTTTGGGGCGTGGGGAGCATTCATGTTCTAAAAAGTTGGAAAGATTAAAAGACCGACCAAGACACATACCATGCCCATTTGGGTCATCACAATATGGGCGTGGGAGCCACGAAATGGAGCCTGGACTCCCTTTAGTGCCCCTGAAAGAAAAAGCGCCAAAAGAGAACCAACTCCAAAACCGCCACGGCACCTGGGTATAAATTTCATTTGGGATACTTTGGCGCTGTGTCCACCGAGTGTTCCCTGAAAACATCATGGCCATCGACAAAATGGTGGGTCTTTGTGATGGAACCCCCTTTTCTGTCTCAAAATGTCAAGGGAAAAGAACAAAGTGATCACACACGTCTCCTCCTACACACCAAGGATTCGACCTCTGGCCCTGACAGATCCGACAAATCAGCGCAAACGCGGCCGCCGCCTCAGTCGTAGCAGCTCCAGCGCTGCCTGCTCCGACTGTGCGGCGCAGGCCGCGTGCAGTGCGGTGCGCCCGTGGCGCGTGGTGGCGGAGACCAAGGAAGGCGCAAGCGCGGCGAGGCGAAACGCCGCCTGGATGGGAGGAAAACACAGGCGGGAAGCTGAGGTTCTGCTCAACGGAAAACGTGTTTTGGGGGTAGGGTGTCCTAAAGTCTAAGTGGAAGACAGGGGGAAGCAGGAGAGAAGAGGAGAGGAGAGGACGCGTGGCGTGGGTTAGGAAGGGCCTAGGGTAGTAGGGCACCTTTGTTTGCGTGAGGGAATCGACCGGTCCCTACATGGAGGACGGCAAACATTTCTGAGAAAGCATTGCCGTGGTGCTCAAAGCGTGCCGGCGAACAGCAAGGGGGCTGTACGTCTGAGACAATGACAAAAAACCACCGTACGCCTTACCCTTCCAAAGGGGACCCATGTTTACAAATAGTTGGTCTACCTTTATTTCAACTTGGACCCTCTGAAACAGGTGGCTTCATTTTCTATCCGAGTTTCATCAATCGAAGCAGGGGTCCTGACTTTGGAACTAGGCATCCAGGTTACACGTGAATATTCACGCTTGCTCACACGTCCAACCGAAAAAGGCAAGCCTCTCGTGGTTCTGGAGTGGACCTCATATTACCTCAGCCTGGGAATGACTGGATTTACGCGTTGCGGTGGATATGCCTCTCGCCAATTGGAAAGCAACTGTCCAATGATGACGTTGTTAGCTGTTTCTCTCCTGGTTGAATTATATTCAACTCCCAATTTTCGGCCCCCCCCCCCCCCCCAAAGCCCCGCATGTGGCTTTACCGCTTTTTCACGTCGGGTAAGGCGATGGGCGGGATCATGGCCTTTTGCCGGCGGCGAGGCAAGGGAAGGATGGGCTGCGTGTGTCTCACAGAGTTCCTGAGGTCCTGGACTTGATGCTTTTTGGAGTTTGGATCATTTTAGGGCAAACACGGAGTTTTATTTGATACAAATATTGGTCTAATTTACTCAAGCAACGATGAATATCTGAAAGCTCTAGAACGGCCGAAATACCCTTTTCCGCAACAGCTGAAAGCCTAGGGGTCTCTGCCCAGATGGCGGCTAGGGTTCCAGAAGGCTCGGGGGGTTGTCTGGAAATGCTGAAGGACATCCAAAATTGGTCGTCCCACTTGGTTCGTTGATTTCGGCTGTCCTCCCTCGTGCTCTCGAAACCCAGCCAACAGAAGGAAGCAAAAGTTTGAAGCCGGAAGGAAGTTGAATAAATGCAAGTAGTACATGGAGTGGAGCCTTTGGTGTAAATGGATTTGGTTTCAACCCGATAGAATCGGCTCTGCCCCATGTGACCACCTTGAAAAGCTGGCGGATTCTGCCAGATGGGGTTCATTGGGGATGGCCCATTAAAAAAAAAAACACTTATATGGGCTGGCAAGGGTGTTTGGATTTTGTTCCTTGGTTTTTTTCTTAAGCCGACCTCAAGACTCCTTGGAAGCAAACCCACATTATGGAAATGAACAGGTTCCGCATGGTCATTGGTTGCGACAGTTCCCAATGTTTTACCACTCGCTGAGGGCTTCACCTCAGAAGAGCAGAAATGTTTAGCCCTGATTAGCAAACCACCCCCAAGGGGTCCAGAAAAACCGGACAGCCTTTAAGCAGGGGGGTTTTATCAATCAGGGGTCGACATACTTATCCTTCTAGGGTTCTTAGAGTTCTTTGTGTCCTTTCTCCTCAAGGTGGATATGTGTCCTGGCACCCAGACGCAGCGCGGTTCTGTTTGTGTGTTGATCCCTTTGCTTGGCCGCATGGTGGTAAAATGTAAACGGCCCCTTCCTGACTTTAGGCTTTTCCATGTCTAACCTTTTAAAGAAGCTTTGTTGCATTTTGCTTGGTGTTAGCTACTTTTTGCCAACCAATGGGGTTTCCGTATTAAACCACTAAAACTTAAAAACTTTTAGCAGGGGAGCAACCAGGAGTTTCCAGCTGTACGCTTACTTCGGCCAGGCGAATTCGAGGCCCTGGCGTCCCCAGCGGGAGACAAGCGCATCACCGTGCAGGCGCGGAAGTCTGGAGGCTTCCTGGCAGTTCCTTTCCCTTGCCGGAGCTCCTGGCAGCAACTCTCCTTCAGATGTTTTTTTTGTTGGGGTCTTTTTTTAAGGGTAAGGTACAGATCAGTGGATTTTGTTTGTGTGTGTGTGTGTGTGTTTTTTTGGGGGGGGCTAAGTTGCGGACAAAAGGGATCACTGGGTTTTGTCTCAAAAATAAACTAAAACAATGGGTCCGACCTGTCCGAAAGACGTGCTTTCGAGTTTGTGGAGGCATTGGGTACTTCCCCCCAATGAATTGTGGGTGAACTGCGGGTAGGGGGTACCCTCATGTTGGTCGCCAACAAAGCAACAAAGAAAGCAACACAAGAAGACAGTTTGGTTGGATTTGGGTGTACAAATGATCGGAGATTTGGATTCCGATGGCAATCAAGGGGAGGCCGAGAGAAACCGGCTGTTTGGGGTGCTTTTCCTAGTGTTCAGGGTCTCCAGTCTTTTCCCTTTTGATACTTTCACGCATCACCTTCTGGCCAATTCAAAGTGCGAGTTTCACGTGTTTTCTTGTTGTTGAATCCTATTTTGGGAAGCACACCCATTTGGGTGTGTCCTAAAATGGGGCTGACTCATGAAAAATGGTTTTGCCTCAGGCATCAGGTTGATATCTTGGTTGGTCGGCGATTGCAACTGCGAAGCGCAGGAGTTCCCCACTAACAGCAACCAACTTCACTTTTTGCCGGGGATCAGCGGGGTGAGGTTATAGTTCCGTCAGTTTCCATCAGGGTTAGAGGGTTGAAGGATCTTAAGGTTGCTCGGTGAGCTGCTGGAAATCTTTCAGGAAATGGGAGATTCGCTAGACCGTTTGCCCTGCCCAGTGGGGTTACACCTATGTTCCATGTGCTGCGGTTGGGTTCCTTCAAAACAAACCAACCAACAAGATTATGTTTTTTGCCCCGGTACGGGGCGTCAAAGCTCCGTGCTTTGAGCTCTTGTCATTGGTGTTTGTGTGGAAAAGTGACCACCTTCTGTGATACCATGTGGGCCCTCTTTGCAAGTGGCTAGGTAGTGATAAAGACTCGCCGCAATATCGCAACGTCTGGCCCAGTGCTAGCCTCAAGTGAAACGCAAGGAACTCCCAACTGGACACACACCCAGGATGTAGCCTGGAAGAACATGTTTGGTGGAATACAAGAGGTGTTGAAACGTGATGAAAGCCACTTCCCCCCGCCACCAAGCCTTTTGGATGGACGATTTCACTGGTGAGTCTCGAATGTTGGTCATCCACTCTTGTTGGAGGAGCCCAACTTGTCCCAACCTTAGCCCCAGCATGGGATAACTTGAATTGAACATAGCAACTGTGTTTTGCCTGGCGAATCAACTCAGGGAGCGAGGTGTTGTTTTGTTTCACAGCAGCAAAGAAACCAGCAACAGGAACAAGGAGCACGGCTTGGCTTTGTTGGAGGTTCGGCCAACTTGAGGTAGAATGTATTGGAGGTTGATTGGTTGAAACTCGGAGCATCAAACAATACCTTCAGTAAGTTGTAAGAGAGCAATCAGCATGCTGTGGGAAAGCGACGGATTTTTGACAAAAAGTGTGTATGTCATGGCCAAGGACTATCAATTGCCATGCCTTGCGGGGGATGGGGGGACGAATATCTCTTTGGGGAACAAAAAGCTCGTTGGAGATGTGAGAAAAAGATGTTTTGCAAAACCATGGTGTGCTTGCTAGGATCCCAGTTTCAAGGGGAGCCATCACCCAAGGCCCCCTTTGGAGCTTTCGTTTTTCCGGCAGGTTGTGCCAGTTGCCCAAGCCTCGGTGTGATTTCCTTGAGTAGATGGCCATGGGTCAAAATCCTGATCGTACCCCCAGTGAACATCCCAATCCCCACTAAAATAGGTTCTAAAATGGGTGGTGCACCTACCAACCAAAATGGGATCCTGTTTTCCTGAAATTCAGAGCCCAAAAACGAAGAATTGCCTCCCTTGGCGCCAGAGCTTTGCCAAAATCTGCCTTGAGGCAAGTGAGTGGGGGCCCTGGTTTTCCAACCCCAACCTGTTGATTGACCTCCACCTTGCTGGTTTATGCGACCCAAGTGAGTGAAGTTGGGGAACAATCGCCGGCTGGATCTCGCAATTCGTTGTTTTGTGTTTTGGCCTTTCTTTGCCCACTCTTTGCCCTATTCTGCCTTGTTCCGCTTTTGAACGACTTTGGAGTTTGGCTTGTTTCGTTATCGTTTGATGGCACCATGTCCATTTTGCAGCTGGACTGCCCCCTTGGAGCGAGCGGATTTTCCACCACAAGGCCACGTTGTGGAGTTGGCATGATTCTGGACATGTTTGATGCTGGCCACATGTTTGCGGAGCCTTCAGGTTGCCGAGCAAACAGGCAGAAAAGGCACGTATGAATTTTGCATGACCATGACTTGACTTCAATATAATTCCAATTCAAAATGTTTACACTTTATTTCGGATTCCGATGTTTGTTTGTCGTGGCCCTTGAAGAACCTTTTGCATGCATGTGTTTGCCAACAGATGCACAACCCCTTCGTAGTTATGGAGTCACACAAGAGTCACGCGGTCGCCCGACTGGAACAATGATTGGGAATGCAGCAGATTCAGGATGGCATGGTTGACAATATACGGGCCTGCCTTTATTCATCCGACTGTGTCATTTGTCCCACCTTTCAAGGAAGTCCAACACAAAGGTTTGCCCCACTATGATAACGTGACTGTTGTTTCGAACATTCGTTCGTTTGCGCTCTCGTTGGCTTCCAAGCAATCTGAGGCGTCTCGAGATTCCTTGGCGTCCACAGTTTCAGAGGGCGATTGACCAGTCCCCGGGCGGCGCGGTTCTTGCGTCTTTCGGGTTTCCCTTTGCTTCGGGGCCAAAACAGAAGGGTGTCTCTTGGAAGACAGGTTTCGCTTTTGATGACCCCTGCAGACTTAAAACATGGCGGTTTCGCACCTGGTGCCCGGGGCATGAGACCCCTTGGACACAGTACTGCGGGGTGTCTAGGCCTCGTGGTGTTTCACTGGTGCCAATGTCATGTGGACGACCCCACCCAGTCGGACGAATGCACAGATGAGCCGTTTAAGTAACCTCAAGAAACGCCCTAGAAATAGAAAGCACGCGAATTGGGAGGAACATCCACGGGAAACCTCAAGAAACATCCACCCGCCCAATACACGTCCAAAAATCAAAATGGACGTACCCTGTCTTTCCGTGGTGAAGGTGAAAACGATGAAATCTGTGATTTTGCGGTTTCTCACGGTTTCTCCTTTTTTTGGCCCGACATCCATCCGACCGGCAGCTCGTATCCACAGCGCCTGATAGAGCCCGCTCACAAGCAAGAGGGCACTGGAGTACAGATGAGTCGATGGCAGGGGCAGGCGAATGGACACTGTACAACCCTCAACGGTGGTCCCTCGATTTTTGTCAAATGGGGAGTCAACAAGCAAGCAATGCAGGGACACCTTAAGTGAAGAAATTAATCCAATCACATTGCCCTGAGCACTGTGCGTGGGCTTGCGACAAACTGGGAATAGTGTGACTTGGTTTGCAGGGGGCCACTCGCTGATGCGCAAGCAAGGCATGCGAACATCGATTGCAGCTGAGCACTGAGCAGTAATCAACCCTTCGAGAGGCACTCCACTTCTCTTACGAATTGATCTGCTCTCAGTTGATCGCCTTGATTGAAAAGGGGTATATGAACACTATTCGCTGAAGGTCACTTGTGAATTTCTCTGGTAGTTTACAGGGAAGTGGTCAGGAGTGTGAAATTGTGTTTTGTCGGGGCATGTTGAGCTAAAATGAGATTTGTTTTTGAAGACACGAAGGGGGCACAGACTACTTCCCACAACAGCCAGTTGGTACCAACAGAAAGCTCCTGCGTCAGGAGAGGCAAGTGAGATTTTCCCAATCTCCCGGAAAATCTAAAAAGCCATGTTGAGAGGCATCTCCTGCTGGGATGTTTCTATGCCCTTTTCTACGAACCGGCTACAGCAAATTCTACAGGAAGTTTAATCCAAACCTCTAGATTTGGTGATTCTTTTTGGGTTCTGCTGGTTGGTTTGAGTACCCTCGACTTCGACCTGAGCTTGGCATCGGCTCGTTGAGCGCTTTCGGTTTCGGTGCAGGCCGTTTCGGGGGGTTCGCCGCTTGACCTGGCTTCACACTTGCGCAGGGTCTGTCTTTTTTGCTTTTTCGCTCCCTGCGTGGTTCAAACATCACGTTTAGTGCCATCGTTTGATTAAGTTGTGTTGTTTGTGGATGTGTAAGCGGACTGTTGATGCGTGCGTGGTACAGATGGGGCACACTGAGTATTGCAAGTAACCAGCCACATGATGTCGCAAAGGAAAGGGTGGTGTCCCGCACGCAATCTGCGACAGCAACGCCATTGGTCAAGGATAATCCCGGTCCTGTCACCCATGTGAGATCAATGTCCAGTAGTCTTCTGTCGGCCATTCAAAGGGCTCTCTGAATTTCCTACAAACCACGCTAATGAACCCGAGTTTGCCACGTCCTCCCTTTGCAAGCTTGATGGGGCTTCAAGTTTGGTGGCATTTGGGGGGTTTGGGGGAGTTGAGAAGGCTGAAAGGAGTTGGGAGGGCATTGGCAGATTTGCGAACGCAGCTTTCCCCGCTTCTGGATTTCTGTTTGTTTTTGTTTGAAAGGCGTAAGTACTGCCATCGCCATTTGCGCCGCAAACATCAAGCAAGTGGCAATGATACCGTTCTTTCGCATATTGCGAGCAAGGAAAAACGGAAGTCCTGCCATCTTGCATGGGTATGTGATTGGTCATCGTATCCAATGAGGGCGTGAAGGCTGCTCACCTGATCTCATCAGAGGTACACGAGTGACACTCACTAGATCTCTTCTGAAGCAAGAAATGAAACGACGTGCTTCTGGTTTGTGGGCGTGTGTTCTAGAAAAAATCGAAGCCTTTTCGGATTGGTTTGAATGGAAACTTAAAAGGCAACTGACCACCTGGAGTGGAGGCCCCTAGTTTGAGACGTGGTTTGGGTTTTGTTTCGGCGGCGTCTGTCGTCGTTGCACAGGGCTCGGCGTGCGTGCGCGAAATGCGCGGAGCCACCCCCCAAATTCGAGATGCGCCAATTGCAATTTTGTACTGCTGAGGTTGCACGATCACTGGTCGTGGTGCTACATGGTCCATACTTGTGACACCCATTCGGGGAGGAGAGGATTTCTGCAAACTGGTTTGAACGTGTTCCAGTCTTCCTTGTTTTGTTCAAATGGCCCTCACTGGCAGGTGTGGTATGCGTTGGTGCCTCAAGCAAAGGGCAGATCTCTCTCCGTTCGAGGGGATCTTAAAAGAAAACCAACGCCCGAAACGAATCAATCCCTGGACCCGTGTTTGCTCTGGGGTTTAGGATCAACACAGCTGAAGGAGCAATCCAATTCACCAATGTGTGCTGGCAAATTGGAGGTTTTTGAGAATTCAACTAGTATTCTTCTTCCATGCATGATCAAGTTTGTGAAGTCCAAGCCAAATCCCTTTAAAGATTTGTTTTTCACTTGCACAGCTTAGTGAAACAATGACGTGCACCTGTGCCTTCTAGTCCGGGCATGACTGCAGGATGAGGTTGTGCGAAGCAGCCGACCACAGGAAATTACACCTTGCAGAATTGCCTTCGGATCAGTTCTGAAGAAAAATCATTCCAGATAATCAGGTTGGGCAAAACATATTATTTTCTTAGAATGTTTCATTTACCAAAAAAAACACAATCAGCAAGACTTCTTGTGAAGTGTTTGTTACTTGAATTTCTGCAGCATTGTATTTGTGTTTCTGTTTTTGATAAATGTTGCTTCCAAATTAGTGGATTGATTTTAGTACTAAATATGAGTTTCATATCTGGGTTTTACTTTAGAGCCTCCGGCTCAGTCCGCCGACATTGTCCTCTCCCTTTTCTCCTTCTTCCTCTCTCCCTTGTCTCCCTGGTGTGTTCTGTCGTCCTCTCTCCCTCCCTCTGCTCCCCATGCTCCCCATCCCCCCAAGCCTCTCTCTCCCCAATCTCCCTCTCTCGTATGTATGTATGTATGCATGTATGCATGTATGCATGTATATATGTATGTATGTAATGTATGCATGCATGCATGCATGCATGCATGTATGTATGTATGTAGGTATGTATGTATGGATGTATGTATGTAATGTATGTATGTATGTATGTATGTATGTATGTATGTATGTATGTATGTATGTATGTATGTATGTATGTATGTATGTATGTATGTATGTATGTATGTATGTAACGTATGTATGTAATGTAATGTATGTATGTATGTAATGTATGTATGTATGTATGCAATGTAATGTAATGTAATGTAATGTAATGTAATGTAATGTAATGTAATGTTAATGTAATGTAATGTAATGTAATGTAATGTAATGTAATGTAATGTAATGTAATGTAATGTAATGTAATGTAATGTAATGTAATGTATGTAGGTAATGTATGTATGTATGTAATGTATGTATGTATGTATGTATGTATGTATGTATGTATGTATGTAATGTATGTATGTATGTAATGTATGTATGTATGTATGTATGTATGTATGTATGTATGTATGTATGTATGTAATGTATGTATGTATGTATGTAATTTAATGTAATGTATGTATGTATGTATGTATGTATGTATGTATGTATGTAATGTATGTATGTATGTATGTATGTATGTATGTATGTATGTATGTATGTATGTATGTATGTATGTATGTATGTATGTATGTATGTATGTATGTATGTATGTATGTATGTATGTATGTATGTATGTATGTATTTTATGTATGTATGTATGTATGTATGTATGTATGTATGTATGTATGTATGTATGTATGTATGTATGTATGTATGTATGTATGTATGTATGTATGTTTGTAATGTATGTATGTATGTATGTATGTATGTATGTATGTATGTATGTATGTATGTATGTAATGTATGTATGTATGTATGTATGTATGTATGTATGTATGTACGTATGTATGTATGTATGTAATGTAAGTAATGTATGTATGTATGTATGTATGTATGTATGTATGTATGTATGTATGTATGTAATGTATTGTATGTATGTATGTATGTATGTATGTATGTATGTATGTATGTATGTATGTATGTAATGTATGTATGTATGTATGTATGTATGTATGTATGTATGTATGTATGTACGTATGTATGTATGTATGTATGTATGTATGTATGTAATGTAA
>CAUJNA010003824.1:35000-50000 GCA_963377175.1 Effrenium voratum
TTTAATGGAATGTTATTAAATTGCTACGCGGTTTTTGGGGGGGGAATTTTTTTATATATTGGATATTGGATGGGAAGGAATTAGGGGGGAGGGGGATATATTTTATTCTCGTTTAGGTATTCGATATGCCGAATAATATCGGTGGATATATAAATTTAAATATTTTTAATATTAAAATAAGCTTAGGTGATATTCTTAATAGTATGTGGTGGAATCTTCGTGAAACCCCTTATGGAACCTTACCTTAGGGTCGTCCCGCGCCACCCCGGAGCTTATTTGGGCTGAGATCTAAAAGCTTTTAGCTGTTGGGAAAAAAAATGATATTAGATTATGATTGGTTTGAAAGCATAATGTTGTAAGCGAGGTCGGCTTAACGTTATAGGATATATTATTTGTTTTCTCTCCATGAAACATTTGTGAAACAAACACGAGATAGCACCAGGCAAGGTGTTTTGCGCAAATTGTTCGGTGCAAGTTGGTCTGCACAAATTGCTCTAGGCAAGTTGCACTGTGCAAATTGCTCTGCGCAAGTTATTCCGTGCAAATTGCTCCGGCAAGTTGGTCCCTACAAATGGCTCCTTGCAAATTGCTCTGTGCAAATTGCGTTCTTTGCAAGTTGCTTTATACAAGCTGCTCTGTGCAAGTTGCTTTGTGCAACTTTCTTTATATAAATTGCTCTGCGTAAGTTGCTCTAGGCAAGGCGCTCTGCGCAAACTGGTCGGTGCAAGTTGGTCTGCGCAAGTTGCATCTTACGACGCCCGTAGACCAGGGAGGAATCGAACCCGCCACCCGCCGGTTCCGGGAGCAGGCGCGTGAGCGCAAAAAACCTCGAATTTTGCACCTCGACCACGCCGATCCCCGCAGAGGATTGCACGAGCACCGCAGAAATCGCAAAAAAAAACTCGAATTTTTGCACCTCGACCACGCCGATCCCCGCAGAGGGTCGCGCGGGCACCATAGAAATCGCAAGAAACCTCGAATTTTTGCACCTCGACCACGCCGAGCCCCGCAGAGGGTCGCGCGAACACCGCAGAAATCATAAAAAACCTCGAATTTTTGCACCTCGACCACGCCGATCCCCGTAGAGGGTCGCACGAGCACCGCAGAAATCGTTAAAAACCTCGAGTTTTTGCACCTCGACCAAGCCGATCCCCGCAGAGGGTCGCGCGAGCATGTTAAAAATCGCAAAAAAACGTTTTTTTTGCACCTCGACTACGCCGATCCCCGCAGAGGGTCGATTTTCCGTGTAGTGTCGTCGGCGCTACCTCGGCGCTTTAAGAAGAAATTTTAATTCCTCGCAAGTCAATTGCATTTGACTCTTTGCGCTTGCAACTTGCATTTGACTCTTTGCACTTACAACTTGCACCTGACTCCTTGCACTTGTAATTTGCACTTGGCTCTTTGTACTTGGCTCCTTGCACTTGCAACTTGTACTGGACTCCTTGCAGTGACTCCTTGTAATGACTCCTTGCAATGACTCCTTGCAATGACTCCTTGCAATGACTCCTTGCAACGACTCCTTGCAATGACTCCTTGCATTGATTTTTTATGATAATGATTCCTTATAATGACACTTTGTAATGACTCTTATAAGAATAACTCAAGTAAACCTAACGGAAGAACCCTTCGTTATGCTTTTGGAAAAAAATACATAGAAATAAATAATAAATATTTATATATTTATTGATATAATTTATGTTTTTGTTTGTTTTTGTTAGTAATATATTGTGATTTTTATGTATATATTAAAATATAATTAAATTTGGAAAATAGTTAATTTATATAATTTAACAAATTGGAAAAACATAAATGATAATAATATTAAATGGAATTATTCTCTTATATATCGGTATAGCCTCGAGGTCGCATTTCCCATGCATTGGTAATCGTAGTGTTTGTCGCTAGCGGTTATGTTTGTCTCGGTCTTTTCTCCGCGGCACAAGTTCTTGCCTTTTCGTGCGGCCCGAAGGCCCCGAAATTTTGCCGAAATTTGTTAATTTTGTATAGAGTTCTCGCGGCGTAACCCAGCCAAATTTGTCCGAATTTTGGGTCGTTTCCGGCGACGCGGCTCTTAGGTTTCCGGACGTTACTCCCGCAGTTGTTTTTTCAGAATTTAGCGGCTTTCCGAAAAAAAATATCGGCCGAATTTCGGGGAATTTTGGAAATTTGTCCGAATCGAATTTTCTCGAAAATTTCGTGTTGGGTGTCTCCGTATGCTTGCCTCTCTCTGTGTCTCTTAGTCTGTTTCCGTGTGCCTTGTTGTGTAATCTCTGTCTTTCTCTGTCTATCTTTGTGCATCTCTGTATATCCCAATCTGTTTCTTTTAGTATTTGTGCTTCTCTGTCTCTATTTGTTTGTTTGTGTCTCTTTGTTGCTCGGGTTGTCTTAGTTTGTCTCTGTTTGTCTTTATATATCCGTATTTGTTGTGTTTCTATGTCTAGTTCCGCATGTCCGCATCTGTCTATTTAATAATATATAGTATGTATCTTGTTGTTTGTTTGTTCTTGTTTTTGCGAGTGGGTGCAAAAGATGGCACCCTTCCGTATTGCCGCGAGCTATATCTCTTCTTTTTAATCCGTTTTCTATTTTTCTGTTTTTCTTTTTCTCTTTTTCTTTTTCTCTCTCTCTCTCTCTCTCTCTCTTTCTCTTTCTCTCTCTCTCTCTTTTTCTGTATGCTGAACACATAAAGAAGTATATCAAGTACGGAGAAAGAGACGGCGGATTTCTTAATCGTAAGGAACCGAAACACAAATCCGCAATTTGGAAGTTTGAAGTGAGCAAATCGCTTGCCATTTAAACGCTTGGATTAAGTCTGTGTTAAACGCTCGGCTCTGTTGCCCAGTCGTGAATTGAAATATTGCCTTTTTGGGGCTACTGAAGCATGAATGTCTCGATTGGTTTATAGGATTTTTCTGGATTCTCTTTAGAAACATAATACTATAAAAGGGAATCCTCTTAAGACAGGGCTACATATGTGGCGCCCATGTTGTGGCACATAATGGTTCGTGGTTGTTATATCTTTATAATGTTGTTAATTACGTTATAATGTTATTGGAATATTATGATGTTGTGTTACGGTAGTGTTATGGTGATCTTAATATGAAGATATTATTAAATTTCATTAAATTATTAGAAAATGATTTAGGATCATGATATTATTATTCGTTTATCTTTAATATCTGAATAATACTATTTAAATTTCTATGATTTTGCTAATAATATTATAATGTTATTTATATTATTATAATTTTATCCGTGTTATTATGATATTTTGTATTCATTAAGATATTATTTCTGCATTTGTTTGCCGAATATATAATACGGAATTGTTTATAATTAGTGTTTTAGCATAATGCTCTTAATATTATTATTTTGTTATCCTTAGTAGGACATTATTTGCGCATTTATTTAACATAGGTGTTAAGTTGTTATAATATTATTACGATACTATTAATATTATTATCATATTCTTAGCATTATAATTATATTATTAACATTAATATAATGTTACGGGAACTATTATAATACTGCATTATGGTTCGTGACTATGGTGTACTATTTGGGGTTTATGCTAATATATGTTTGCCAATAATTTAAATATTTTATATTTCCCAAATAATTGAAAATATATTAATTTTATTAACAATAAAAATATCGCACTGATTCCAATCATATTATAACGCTTATAATCGTAACACCCCAAACATGCTCCTAATACTCGCCGACAATCTCTGAAATTGAGTCCACAATGTCACTAGCACCTTAAACAACACCGCCCCTAAACATAGCATCTGCGTCAACGTCCCAAACTTCATACAATCATCAATCTGGCAAAAATACGCTTTCACTAGCACCTCAAACATCCTAAAACAATACCTATACCAACACCACCATGCCCCCTTATCCACCAGAATACCCCCCCAAGTTGCATGCTAGCACCCGGCCATTAATCTCGCTAAGCGGCACCTCCACCAGCCCAAAGCTGGATACACCCCGGCACCCGCATGTCAAGCTCGCGAAACAACATCCACCAGCGCCCCAAATTGTATGCCCCCTTGCGCAAGCGGTAGCACCCAAAACCACATGTCCCCTAACATCCGGCCCCCCTAAGCACTTGGCCGTCGCCAACATCCCAAATTGCACGTTCTCTAGCTTGACGGCCGGGCATCCAGCTTGAGGTGCTAGTGAAGGTGTCGCTTTGCGAGATTGACAGGGGTATTGGGGGAGGCGCTGTTTTACGAGAATGATGGCCGGGCGTGGGGGGGCATGCAATTTGGGGTGCTAGTGAGGTGTTATTTTGCGAGTTTGATGACCGGGTGCTATGGGGCATGCAGTTTAGGCTGTTGGTGGAGGTGTTCGAGAAAGTGCTGTTTTGCGAGAGTGCTGGCTAGGTGTTAGGGGGGCATGCAATTTGCTGACTACCTCCTATTATGCGGCATGTCCTGTAATATCGCGAACCCGTAACACCCGGCCGTTAAGCTCGTAAAACACCGCCTTATTGGCACCCAAAACTGTATATTCCTTAGCACCCGGCTATCATTCTCCCAACACAGCACCTCCTAGCATTCGGCCATCAATCTCGCAAAACGAGCCCTCTACTAGCAGCGTAAGCTGGAAGCCCCCTAACACCTCGGTCTCCTCCGACATCCCAAATTACACATATAAATTGCATACCCAAATTGCGATTTTAATACCTGAACCTCAAGCTCACAAATCATGTTCCCTTCTGTATTAAAAATGGTTTTATTATAATTTTTGGCTATCTAAAAAATATATAATAATGTATAATAATATATAAAATAAATAATAATATATAATAATATATAATAATTCAATTCTATATAAATAAATATATTTCGATATTTAATTTGATATTGGTTTTAATAATATTTATTATATATTAATAAAATGTATTATTATTATTATAATAGATATTAAATATATACTCTAGAATTCAAAAGGCCTTTTCAAAAACGGTCGTTTGTCGAAGAGCCATTTGTGACAAGAATACATATTTTCATTGGCTTTAAAGAGCTATTTCTGGATTCCCATATTGGCCAATAAATAAAACCATATTTTTGGAATACCATATTGACTAATAAGCAAAACTGGCAATTATATAGGCCTTAAGCTCATATTAGCCAAATCAGAATTTGATTCCCTGAATTTCCAAATTCCTTTAATTAACTGTTTGTCGAAGGACCTAAAAAAGAAAAACCCGCATTTTCAATAGCTTTAGACAACCATTTGTGGACCTCGATGTTAGCCAATAAATTATCACGACCATAATCCAATCATCATGTAAGCAAACCAGGCTCGTTTAGAATCGCCTTTTGTCTTTGAAAAGGTCGCGTAATTAAGCTCTATAAACGCCATATTAATTTACAAGCCTTTCAAGCTAAGCTTTCATTCGACGAAATATCATGATTTAACCACTTCCCTAAATAAATATTCCACTCCCAATTTTGTTTTTTCCATATCCGTAAATGGTTCTTCCATATTTTATCCACACTTTATCCATGCTCCAATTTCTCCGAGATTACTACAAAACGTCCATTGTGCCAAAACATACATATAAAAGCGAACCAAACCAGAATTTGTAAAATATAATTTGCCTTAAAATATATATATTTCAGAATTAACCATTTAATATTCCTAAATAAATCATTTTTAAAAAAATAACCGAAATAATCTCCAAAATCCAAAGTGTATATATATATATATTATTTCGAATAATCCTTCCTAAAATAATTCTTAATATTATATATATAAAATCAAAAATACAAATATATAAGTTCATTATATAAATAATTTTAACATAATAAATTATTTTCTATAAAAAATCCAAAACTATAAACACACAACGTGCCTATTGTGGTCTATCTTGCAAGTAATATATTCGATGTGAGTCATTTCCTGGGTATCATGATATTCATGCTATTTTTGGTCAGCTCAGATCTGCTCGCTTCAAGTCAAATCTGCTTCCGTTCAGCACCGCTTTGCTGTGCTGAACTCTGCTCAGAGCAAAGTCGAGCCAAGCTGAGCAACTTAGAGTGCTGGGGGGGCAAGACTGGGTCAAGCAGCAGATCTCAGGCTTCTCGGGCTCAGCTCCCATGTCTGCGCCTTGACCCAGCTCGCTCTACCCTGCTCTGCTCAACTCCGTTCCGAGCTCTTGCTCTTTGCGAATGTGTTTCGTGGAAGTGTTTGTTTCCATCCATATTCCTTGTGGCATGTTGCGCCTGAATTTTGTGCATGCCGCGTGTTTGTGCCTCTTTGCGGCGTAGACCTTTGCTCTGAGAACTTTGACTTGGCTTCAGCCGGGGCCCGGCAGAGCCGGCTGCTGTGGGGGCGGCGGCAGGAAGGCCGGCCGTGGCGGGGCAGTGGTAATGGCCGGGCCCTTGGGCACAGGTGGCGCTGCAACGGCCTGGCCGACTCGGTTGGCACGGGGAACGCTGTGGGTGGATCCGTTTTTGGGAGAAAGAACACAAGACCCTCAAAGAAAGACACCCACACACAAGCATACTTTTATAGACCCTCCAAAAAGTGAGCACTTCTTGCGGGTTGAGAAGGGAAATGATGGAAGCTTAACTTAAGTAGATCACCAGTTTGAACAGTTCCTCCCTCTTAAAGGCATAAGTAAATAGTCGCATGATGCAACCAGCGGGCTTCAAACTTGCCGGCTCTCTGGCTCTCAGTAAGGTTGAGAGTTGGAATGACCCCAACCTGAACCATCTGGGCTTCCAGGAAATCTTCCCGCCGCTTCATTCCCAATCTCCATTCCCGACGAGGGGCGTCTGACTCAACCAATCCTCTAAAACCCCTCGCACATACTGGGCGCAACTTGCAGGCTAAAAAGGGAACAAGGAAGCTGGAATTGGCAACAAAATCCGGCATAGTTAAGTCTCGCAACGAAGAGAGTGATAATTGCACAGTGCTCGTCAAGCTTGCTTGGTCACAAGTCTGCTGTTTAGAGGCTTGCTCAAAGGATACATTTTGGCCATGTTCAAAAACACAGATGATTGTTGGATGTGTCTTTTGGGAAGCCTTTCTTTTTGTTACCTAAGCTGCTCTCTGTCGATTGCTGCCGTTGTAACCATGGCCTCAGAATCCCACAGGCCACAAACCGACAAGTGCCTTTGGTCCCAGACCTTTTCCACCTTCACCTCCCTCATCGGCTTTTGGCCTTTTGGTGCGTTGTCCTTGTGATAAAATCGAAATGGTTGGGGCTGGCCCAAGGCCTCGAGCCCCAACCTGTGGCTTCTCGATTCAATTGCCGGGATCGGATCGCCTGGACACTGGGAGGGTTTTGTCGCATCAAACCCAATCCCAGGCGTGGCCACGGAAGAACCGTGACCGGCGCTTTTCTTTTTCTTCTGAAGGGTGGTTCTAATGGTTAACACCGTACGGAGAGCGGCCCGCAAAACAGACTTCAGCCAGAGAGTGCCATGAAACATCATGAAACTGTTCCGTCCACGGTTGTGGAACCGAAGATGTGGGTGCAGCATCACACACACAAAGAAGGGAAGTAAGACCAATAGATCAATCGAATTTTGAATGCTCCATGGAAACTTCCTTTGCCAAACATAAAAGGAAACCAAAGCTCCGCCACGCTCGAATTGTTTTGATCGAACCTTCGAAGGGGTTCGGAGAACCCTTCCCGTCAGTGGAGCCCTTCCTGTCCACAAGATGGCTGTGGGTCAAAATTAGGTACCCAAAATGGAACCCTGGCAAATAGAACCAAAGACTAAAACCTGCGGTCCCCTGGTTGTTTAATTTTGACCCATACCCAGATCAAAAAGAGCAATGGTTCCACAGCCCATGCCTGCTTCCACAGCCGCGGAGGTGGGGCTGGTTGGTAGTCCTTCTCGTTTTCTCTGCGGATGCGCCTGGCTGGATTGGATTGGATTGGATTGGATTGGTTTGCAGGTTAGCCAGTTGCTTTTGCAAGAACCAAGGGTTCAAAACCCAAACCGCCAGAACAAACCACCAATTATAATAATTAGGAGAAACTAAATTGAGGTGGCCGCGACAAAAGGGCACCAAGTCCTTGGCCCGTAGGTGATTTGCTTGAGGAAACCATGTCTGGATCTCCTACTGCCCTTTTTGCAGAAACGGGATCCGGGCAAAACCGGATTCCGAACCCCCGATCTCGGAAGGCGGAGCAATCCATCTCATTTTAAGCATAGGTTTGGCCTACGGGAGATTTCCAGGAGCCCAGTTGAGCCTTTAACTTTTCGCCCCAAGGTGTTCTGTTGGACAAGAAAAATGGTTTTGGTACATGTTTAGAAAAAAACTGGTCGCGACCCATGCCACCTATGTTCAACACCCGGGGGGGGGGCGGTGGTTTCCCTCTTTAAAATAAACTCAAAAGCGGTAGCCTCAAAAAAACACCCATACAGCACAAACTCTCACCTGCCTGGGGAGGAACTGGCCGTCTTTCGCCTTGCGGCGATTCTCGAACTTGCGCAGTTCCACCAAAGTCCTCAAAAACGCCGTGCAGAGACCAACGGAAACACGCGTTTCCAGAGTTTGGGTGTATCTTAAAAAGGGGTCCAATGGCACCATTCCAATGGCAGCCTGGCACAGTTCCAATGTGAGAATTCCAAGGGGAAAATTTGAATGGGAGAGCTCAAAGGGACAATTCCAATTGGACAATTCCAATGGGATTATTCGAATGGGAGAGTTCGAATGGGAGAATTCCCATGGGAGAAATTGGAAAACCAAAAGGAGAGTTCCAACAGGAGAATTCCATTGAGAAAAATTGGAGAATTCCCAAGCAAAAATCTGAAAGGGACAAATCCAAAGCAAGACTTCCAACGGGAAGATTCCAAAGGGAAAAGTCAAATGGGAAACTGGAATTGCAGACTTCCAATGGGAGAATTCCAATGTCAAATTCCGAAGAACATATCAAAACCTAAACAACAATTACAAAAGGACATTTCCACAGGGAAACTTCTGATGGGACAATTCCAAAGGGTGAGAAAGGAGGCCTGAAATGTCGGCGGCCTGAGCTGGAGGCGATAAAAAATAAGACGCATAACGTTAACTTGGCGCCACCTTCATGATTGATGTCAAGGCGGACACAGGCATGGAAACAACACCTTGCCCGACTGCGCTCTGAGGGCAGCACATCATCACCACGCGGACTATGTCCAATACACCCAGGACCAATCCCAGGCCTGCACATACATGGGTACGTGTCCACCAACGGGAGACCGGCAAAATTTGTTGGTTTCATTATTGGGTTCCCTTCGAACCATTCAATCCCAAAAAGGGTACCCTCAACAAAAAGGGTACCCTCACACCCGCATTGCAAGGCTCCACTCTCACACTTGCCCCATGACACTCATTCTGTGTCTGCGCACGCAACTCTTGCAGTGTCTGTGGAATTTCGAAGATGCATCTGCAGCCGGCCTATCAAAGATCCCTTCCACCACATCTCCTCTTGAAAAGTTTGAAACTTCATTCCGTACCTGAAGCGCTTGAGTCAAGCAAACGCACGATCTCGAGCAACGCACCATCTCGCATCACGTGCTCCGCCAAGGGGGCTCACTGCAGCACAATGAAAATGGAGGCCAAAGTGAAGGTGCTCGACCTCGGCAAGGTTGAAATGAGTATTTGTTCAGGGACAAGGCACCCTTCAAAAAACAAAAAGACCCGAATGAGCGTGCCTTTTTGAAGCTACATGGGAAGTTGCTAAGGAGACCACAAGGAACACATGCGAACTTCTGGATGCAGGCTCTGGGACCCAAACGCCAGGTACGGCATGATGGTCATGGTATCGTAGACCCAACCTCAGCGCTTTTCCAGAGGTCAGCATGGAATGTAAGGTTACAAACCCAAGGTGCAAAGCCTGGATTCATCCCGGGTCCCAGATCTGGTTTCGGGGGCAAGCCACACCCCACCAAACTTCCGGAGCAGTTCTGATAGACCCAGTGACCAAGGGACAAATTGGCACCTACTGCAGCACCCCGTGGCTCGCTTTCAAGGGTTCCTTCGCCCGGTCCAAAGGTTGAGAAACCACAAAACACAAATGCCCCATTGGAGGTCTAGACCTCCAATGGAAAGACTGCACGTTCGCGCCTGGCGTCTCTTTTCCCAGCTCCTGAAAACGGCCGCACTCGTCACATAAGTTGGCCGGCTTAAACTGTGTGTCGAAAAAAAGGGTTCGCGCTCCAAGGCCCTTTGACCGTCCTCACGGAGCCCTCCAAATGCATTCTGGAAATTTTGGTTCGACCCAGGAACCCCCCTCCTGAACGCTGATTTTTTTCAGCTTGGCTTCCCTGAACGGCAAGAGGGGAGCCTAAAAATTTGACACACAGCCCGCAAGCTTCCATGCAGCAATGGGCGAGAGAGAGAGAGAGAGCGGCTCGCATCCAAACACTCATGAGGACCATACGAGTCATGGTGCCATGTCAAGAACTAAAAGGGCGACCTCACCTGTTTGCTTTCACACGTCGAGAATTAAAAGGGTTGGATTATCCCGCACTAACCTTCATCTACCCAGGTTTTGATGGTGGCTCAGGGCAAGGGGGGGACCCCCCCGCATGAAGGCCTAGGCTTACCTCCGTCCTTTGGGCCATGCTGAAAGGGTGTTGATTGCCCCAGGCCAATGGGAACCTGTCAGGTGATTTGTTGATTCCAAGCTGGGCTGTTCACAATGCAGTATTGGCCAATCCCAATCCACAATCCCTATTGGAAAAGCAGTACAAAGGGACCCCCTCCCACAAATAACACAATGTAAGGATCTTGTGGATTGCCTTTGAACAGCTCAGCAAAGAATCTTTCAGAGCGCTTCAGTTGGGGATGCTGACCTATGACTTGTCCACCCGGTGAGCAATAGCTCAAGCACCTGTTGCCCTCTCCTCCAGATCCTCCAGCAGGTCGTGCTTGTCATGGTCCTTGGTGACCTGGATAAGCGGCCAAGCGCTGGGCTTTCTGGGCTTTCTGGGGTGTCTCTCCTCGGATGGCCTACGGCTGCTATCCCTGGCCAAATGGCCACACGACACCGGCCTTGTCCATGTAGGTCATTCGGATCCTTCGCACGAAGGCCTGGTCGTCCTGGCACGGATCCGACATGATCCTGGAGAAACCAGACTTCACCATTCATGGCTAGGGGATGCACTGTGAATTACCAATGCACAATCCTAATGAACTATTCTATTCTGTTCTTAATGAACCATTCTTAATTACCAATGCTAATTCCCTAATTCTTAGTGAGCTACCCTTATTTTAGCAGGATTGGTGAACTAAGGATAGTGAAGTAACTAATTGGAGTGACCAGATCGACTGCACAAACCTTAATTCGCCAACCAGAATTCACCAACCTTTCACTCATAAACCACGATGTGGAAGCTACCATTCAAGGAATCCCCAGTATCACAAGCCCCGTGTCGCTACATCTTGCGCTTGGTCTCCGACTTTGCGGGAGCGATTCCCCGGTAAAAGCCAACAAACGATGGTTTCAGCCGTGGTTTCTTCGGTGCGAACGGATTTGCTCCACACAGCATCATTGCCATTCGGATAGCAAAAACAATGGGGGGAAAACAAAGCCCCCCTCCAATCCCTGAGGAAAGGCTAAGAACAGCTTCTTGGAAGAGTCTGAAACCCTTGCTGGGGGAGCCGATAGTGCCTCTCCTTCATATATTGTCCATGGCAAAAACGGTACATAAGATGATGCCTGGAGAAAAACAACTGATGTGGGTTGTCCTTGCCGTCCATCTCGTCCTCCGCAAAATATAGACCAGTACAGAATCCATAATTTTGTCCATGACTTCAATTGCCCTGACCACATCTCCAGATGACGGGAATAAAGAGCTGGCAGCCTTGACCAAAGTCATTTCTGTTCGCGGGACTCCCCTCCAAAGACTCACCTGCCTGGGCTAAGTCCACAGTTTGCCCCGATGCACGGCCCTAGCTGAAGCTTCTCTTTGCTTGGTTGCTGTAGACATCCCGGCAAAAAGTGTCTCACTTTTTTTGGGGGGGGTTTAGTGGAAAACACCTTTATTTCAACCAACAAGTTAAAGTCTAAAAATCCGTTGCTCAATAGCAGTCAATTTTTGACTCGTTTCAACTATTGCTGACAACCAAACTTTGCAAAAGGCAAAAGCTAAGCTGCTGGAAGTAGATGCGCCCTCACCTCTCTGGGAGGTGGCGGCGGTGCTGGAGGTACCATCGGAATACCGCCCTGAGTGCGCCGACATCCGCGAGACAAGCTGTGTGTGTGTGTGTGTACATGTGTTGGACTACATGAATATGATTGGTACAATCATGTGCCTGCCGTACATGACCATATACAAGTGTTTCTCAAAAATCGGCTTCCGTTCGTGTCTCAGAAAAAAAGAAGAGTGTGCACCTAGTTTGAGACAGATCCATATGGCCATGTTCAAACGCCGAGACACCGAACTAATTCCAACCATCCATATTGGAGTTGTTTGCCGAGGGAATCGTTTTATTGGCCTAAATCTGGGGTACACAAAAAACAGATTGTCCATGTTTGATCCAAAACATACCTTTGGAGGAAGCCCCAGTTCGGAGGTGATCATGCAAGGGCTCTGTCCAGGGGTGAGAGAAAGTGAGGCAACCCTCGTTTAGGAGTAAACAAATCCTTTCCATCTGGATTTGCGTTTCTTCAAAGGGACCATGTTCCGGTGAGTTTCAAGGAAAACTAAAACAACTTAAAAAAAAGCACCCCCTTTGAGGGGGAGAAACACCCCCCCCCCCCAAAAAAAAAAAAAGCACCACCCTTGAGGTCGCCCCTTTTTCGGGGTTCGCGTCCGAGGCTGCGGCAGGCGCCGGCACCTGACAAAGGCTTCGGGCTTTGGGGCCTCGATGGGACAACTTCTCAGCCTGGGCTTCCCTTTGCTCAAGGCCCGTGGAAAAAATAGAAACAACTATGTTCAGTGGTGATAGATCCCCCTCAGGGGAAAATAAGACATAACTTGGTCTTGTGGTGAAGTGGTCTGGGCTACCCTGAGCTCCCCCTTTAGTGGGTGAAATGGGACATTCCCAGGAAACACTAGAAAGCTAAAAAGCTAAGAGGATGGCTGGGAGCCACCAAGCGGTAATAGATCCCCTTTCAAACCAAGAGCAAAAAATAAGACATAGTGTGAAGCGAACGGAAGCGACCTCTGGGACAGGTGGGTTTTCTTTCAACCTGATCCTGGCATTCTTCGTCAGCTTGGGATGGCCACAGGGCTCCGAATCCGGCAAGGGGCGATCCAAGTGCGAGGCTCAAATGGCGGTGGGTCAAAATTGAACCAGGACATGGACCGCAGGTACAAGGTCCATGTTTCCTACCAGGGCAACCCATCTTGCTTGCCCTTACCACGAGCACAGAACATAAACCATCATACATATTGGAACATGGCAACAAGAACAGAGAAACATCATCATCGAGTCACGGCGGGGGGGGGGGGGGAGATTCGTCTTACCTCTCGACATGATTGCTCTCGGTCCCAAAGACCCCAAAGTACCAGCAACCCATGTCATTCCCCCCCCAGTTCTGAGACACCCCCTGCGCATATGTATGTATGCATACATATATACATCTTGGTGTGCATATATGTTCAGCCCCCATAATCGGGAGGATTCTGCATTGAAAGGATTTTTCAGATAGTGTTGGAGTTGTCAAGCAGATGTTGTTCACGATGAGTTGACATGTTGAAATGTCAAGAGCTTTGAGAAGGGCATGCTGTATTGAAAGGATCCTTTGCAAATAGCTGTGGACTTCTCAAGCAAATTCAATGCTGTTCAGGTAAGTCTTACAAATGAGTTGACATATTGACATGTTACGAGCTTTGCAGAGAGAACTTGGTGGTTCGAGCAGAGTTTAGGGACCTCTCAGCATTCTGGGCTTGCCAAGCTCCAAAGTGCTCAAAAGTCCGAATGGTTCTGTCTTCAGAGGAAGAAAGTGCCGAGTAGGAGGTTGTCCATCCACAGTATGTATGTATCATATTACCCGTCCCTATGCATGTAACTCTCTCTCTCTCTATATATAGATACAAACATACAAACACGCACAGATATCTGCTGTACGTGACTATGTACATATACAGCTTGGCTGTTAAAAAGAAGTCCTTTGGTACCCCAGGTAAAGATCTTGCGGATTGCCCTTGAACAGCCCAAACACATGTATTTGTCTCCAAATAGGGCAACCCCCAAAATTGTAAATTTCGTTTAAACTCAACCAAACAGAGGCTCCCCAACCAAAGACACATGCTTTTTTCTTCCTCCGGAGCCGTGCCTGGAAGCCCCGCGGCGGCGGCCCCGGCGGCGGGCCGCCCTGAAAGGGTGTCGGCAGCTGCGGCGGCGGCTGCCTGTCGATCTTTGCCAACCAAACGCTACCTGCCAAGCCTTGGTCTCTTCACAAAAGTCTACATCCTCACGCTCCCAAAAGCAATGGAAGCAAGACATCTTCACAAATGGCCCAAGCCAGGCCTCAAACTGAAAAGTTGCCGCTGTTTGTGTCCATGATTTCACTCTCACCCAAGCGGGTGATCTCCAAGGCGTCCAGTCAGAATGGGCTGATGACTTCGACCCCACAGATCTGAGGCCCGAGCCCGCGGATGAAGAGCGGCATGGGCCCGTTCTCTGCAGGCACCTGAGACTCCGAAGGTTTCGATATGGAGCGAAACCGCTTCCCCAAGAGGACATGGGACATTCGGGGCTTGTCCCCAGGGCTCGTCCCCTATTTCGTGGTTGACATTCTAGGGCTTGTCCCCTGGTTTTGTGGGAAATTGAGGGCGTCCCCTCAATTGGTTGTAATTCAGAGCTCCTTCCTTTTCTCGTCCCTCTTCAAGTGACCGAACCTTAGTGCTCCCTCGATGTGCCGAGGATGCAAATCCGCTCCCGTTCCACGCCTTTGGGACTTGTTGATTCGCCCCCATAAAGATTTCAGAGAGCACTGCAAAGGCGGTCTGACAAGATCCCAAATTGCATTACACCACGCTCGGGAAGAACAAACAACCCCACCTTAAGTAGATCAAAGCACAATTAAGA
>CAUJNA010003824.1:55000-65000 GCA_963377175.1 Effrenium voratum
TCTGACAAACACCGGGTGTTTGGGGGGTCCCCCAAAGCTTTGGGTGAAGGAATAGCTTGGGTATGGTCAAAATGTCGCTTGATTCGCTCTTTTCTAAGGAAGCTGGCGATCGGAGGGCTTCGCAAGGCCACTTTCCTTGAGAAGACGGTCCACTTCCATAAGCCTTGCAAAGAGGGTGCTGAGCTGGTCTATCCAACAAGCTTATCCTCAGGCCGTCCAAGCAACATGGCTTCCGGATGAAACCTGGCAGATTCAGAGGGGATTCTTCAATGGAACTTTGGGTCGGTCCAAGCAAGAGGGACGCCAAAGAAAGCCAAACAACTTGTGTACCTGGTGCATGGAAGCCTCCTCTGTTTGGCCATGAGACGCCCCAGCCGTAAGCTTCCCACACTCCTAAGCCCGAAATCCGAAATCCCACCCCACTCCACGAAGGCAGTGTGACAAAAACGCAGTTGACAAAAGCTCGGTGCGAGTTCACGGCCTTCAGTTCCCAATCCCCCGCAATTGACACAGCTCCGACATATGGGGAGCCCCCGGCATGTCGGCACACCTGCCCCCAGCTCCGAAATAAGATTTGCTCGTTTGCCGGTTGTCTGGCAAAGTGCAGCACCACATGTCATGTGCCATCCGTCCCCCAACACCAGCCAGTTAGGAGCAAATCTCAGGCCGCGACGGGCCAAACGACCGCGGGGTGCCGCTCTTCCTGAGTATGACATGGGGAAAGAACTCCACATGTTGTCGGTGCCCCCTCCGCCCCCTCCCCCCCTGCCCCCCCTCCCCTTTCTCTTTACAACAACGATTTTTGTGGGTTTTGGTGGGTTCCATGCTATATGATTCGCAGAGTACCTTTCACCCCCAATGCGGAAACAAGGACAACCCCAAGTAAAGGACCTTCATCAGGGGTAAGCTCAGTGTCCTTCCCAGGTAAGCTCGTTGTCAGTTGCAAATGAATTCTGGTCCAACCGTTGCGACTTGGTTGGAGCACCAGAGGGCAATCACCTACTCTCCTTCCAACAATGGAAGTGGGAAAACGGCGCGTAGGTGACGGTAGTCTTCGAAGCCTTCCTGTCCACTTCAATTGCTGGAAGGCGGGATTTATTTTGTGTTGAGATTGCTTCCCCAATCAAACTCTGAATCAAATTGCGCCTGCGAATGCTAAGGAAAACCCGTCCCAATTCACGAGGCCCCTACCAGCTCCTTGCGGCAAGGGCGTATGGAAATGATCCTATTGGACGCGCGCGTGGGGAAGCAGTTGGCAGCTTGATTCCATTCAAACACGCTGCGATCAAGGAAGAAGTAAATGTTTCGGGGTGCCAGACAAAGTTCCGCTGGAAAACACCAGCCAGCGACAGGAAGCTCAATTAAAGTTGCAATCTTCCTAATGTTGGTGATTGAACTCCCCTTTGAAGGGAACATATCGTTGGAACCCTGCTGAGCCCTGGTCATGCTATAAAACCATTGCCATTCTAGAGGTTAAGCTGAGGGTTAAACTGGGGTGTGGGAAAAACACACAAACTATCTGCCCTCAGATCGCACTGCTCTATTTGTGTTTGCTTCAGTGCTGGGCCGCCCAGCAAAATTTGACATGTTGTAACCACCGTGGCTGACTCAATCTCCTGCTCGCTGCCTTATGTCGCCGGCGGTTCATGTCGCGGACAGGGCAAAGAGCTCGACATTTTTGCGCGTGCCCGTCTCGGTCTCTTCCTTTCTCCCAAAGGGCTTCAGCTGTGGCAACGGTCTGCGCACTCCTCACGTCTGCGCTCCGCTTGGTGAACCATCATGGCGGACCCGTCCCAGGCTTTCGATCCTCGAGTCGATCCTTTGCTTTGCAGCACATGCAGCCAGCTCGGCTTGCGATCCTCGAAAATGTTGGGCCAATTTCCCGAGGACAATCTTGCCCTGAGTTCTCCCTCCTCCCGCGTTCACCCTTGGTTCAAATACCCTTTTTCCCCAACCCGCAGGCCATACTTGGCTAAGTCTGGCAATGCAACTGGAAGCCCTTGCAAAAGTAATTTGACAAACCTTCGAAATGTCAATTTTGAGGGACCCCGTGGCCTGTTGGGGGAATGTGTGAAGATAGGGGTGAACGTCTTCTCTGGTTTCCCTTCGAACCAGCCTCCCAGCCCCAAAATAGGTCACAAAAACACACGACATACCCATGTGCGAAGCGAAGTTCGCCATCCACGTTAGGGGGTATCATTCTTTTTGAGGGCATGACTTGTTCGCGCGTGTGAACCGCTAAACTGGGTGGTTTCCCTTTGGATTCTCTTTGAACCAACCCCCAAGAAAAGGGGTTAGCCTAACAAGCATACCCCCACTTGTGAGTGTAAATTCTACTGGCAAAGCCTATCATTTAGGTTGGGATTCATGTCCGCCAACGGCTTTTTTAAGGTGCTTCCGTATTAAAGTTCACAGCCATTTATGAGAGCCAAAGGTTGAAATCCCCACACCATCAACACCAACTAAGTGCCAAAGGGGTTACCCTTAAAAACAAAACAACACCAACCCGATGTGGGTCTCTCCCCCCCCTTCCCGGAGCGAAAGGCCTAACCTTTTGCAGCTTTAGTGAACAAGCAAATTCTTTCCAAAAGGTCTGAATGTGATTCGGTCAAACACCAAGACCAGCCAAGAAAAGGTCCCCCCCCCCCACCCAAAAAAACACACAACCAAAAACACCCCCCCCCCCCAAAAAAAAAAAAAGAGGAAAGAAAACAAAAGAACATCTGAGAAGTCTGCGAGCCCACTTTCCCGTCCACCTGAGAACCCTGCGGTGTACCGCCCGCCGGCGTGCCGCCGCCCACCGGCGTGCCGCCGCCCGGCGTGCCACCCGGATGTGGCGGAGGCCTCGGGTTTTGCCCTCGCTTCCAGGTGATGAAAAGCGAATTGGGGAGCTTAAGGGGGGCTTGAGGGGAGGGCTCAAGGGGGGGGGCTTAAGGCGGGGGCTTAAGTGGGGGGGCTTAAGGGGGGAGGCTTAAGGGGGGAGGCTTAAGGGGGGGGCCTTAAGGAAGGGCTGAAGGGGGGGGGGGGATTAAGGGGAGGGTGGGGCGTAAGGGGACTCACCTTTGGTCAGATGGTGAATTTGAATTGGGGACCCTTCGGACATCATTTCGGGGATTTATGTCATAACGGTGGTTCCTAATTAAAAAATAAATAACGGGCCCCAGTTCCCCGCAAAACTTCCACCCAGTGAACTCCCAGCTGAGAACCACCTTTCGGATGAGAATTGAGCTCCATCGACAAAAGGCCTATTTGACATGCGCATCCATGCCTTTCAACGGTGCCCAAGGGGCCCCGGAAAACGGCAAACGGGTAGTTGGAACTTCACCCAGCATTGCAAAAGCAGAAGGCCATACCAGTGGAGGCCACGCAGGGAACTTGATGCCTACCTTTGTGAGATCTCAGCTCACGATTCGGCCGATGCCTCTTTAACGTGTGGGGTTGCAACCATGTAATATCCACAAAAGCGTCCGATTCCAATGAACAACTGAAAACAAGGACCCTCGACACGGGGCGGCTTACCCTTTGAATTCCAATTGAAAGCCCCCATGCACCCGTTGAGTAAACAACATTTGTTCAAACAAAAATAATACATCAGGCAACGACGAATTTTAAGTTTGCAAATTCCGCTTGTTCAATGCTCGACGCTAACCTAGGACGAGAATCAGCTCTCGCGCGTTCATAGTTTTAATCAAGGGCAAACGTGTGAGATGTTCTCAACCGTGGCCTCTTCACTCAAGAGGCAAGAAACTGACTTCTAAACGTCGCTTCTCCATGGTCTTCGCCAATCCTTGGCTTTAGAAACCACCCATTCTCCCAGGATCAAAAACAAAAGGATCCCTGAGACTTGGGGGGCTTCCCCATCGTTGGCTTTGCAAACCACCTGGTTTTTTGCAGGGTTTTGGCGGATTCCGGGAGAAAAAACGATCCCTTCCAGGGTACCCCTGCTACATACCCCTTGGACAAACGAACCCAAAAGGCCTGCTGATGTTCTTACCCCTATCCCCAAACGGGGTACATACCTACATAGCCCTTATAAAGTGGGTATGAACAAGGGCTACGAGCCCACCCAAAGATTCCCTGAGACTTTGGGATGCATCGATGCACTTCCGTTGGCCCCTTGGGCGTCGGGCCCGCGGCTGCGCCCCATGCCTGGCAGCTCCGGCCTCAGGCACTGGAGTTCCGCTCTGGCCGCCAAACCGAGGACTAGCAAGGGAACATAGGCGGGTATACAACCTTGCTTTACCACCAGAGTGTATATGAAATATGTCTGTATATTTTTTTGGTGAGGGTGGTGGTTAGAGGGTAGGGACACCTGCAACCAATTTCCACCCCCAAACATTCTCAAAAGAATATGGCGGGTGTGTCACCTTTGTGCACCTTCTGCCAACTTTCCACCAAAAAAAAGACTTGGGAAGGAGTGGGAGGCGAGTAAACATACTCCGGAAAGATGGGTTTCGAATCCCCTGGTGAGGGATCAGAAGTGACGACTCTCTTATCTCTGGTGAGCAGAAGTGTGATTTCTCCAGAAGTATCATGTGCCAACACTGCGAGACAAATCATAACAAGCACACCAGATCATGTAGGACATAGTTTGACAGCCCAGGTCCCACCAGTCCAACGATGTGAGACGTCGGCTTGATTCCCCGAATCCCGCAAGCCCATGGCGAAATGAAGGCAACATTTGGAAAATTCAGCGTGAACACGTCAAGCCACAGTCCAACTTCAACATCCCCTCACCAACTAGCAAACATTGATGTTGTGTGGGGACGATCGATGGGCTGACAGTGTTGACGTTGTCTTTGATGTGTCTTCAATCAGTGTCTTCAACATCAATGTCAGTGTGTGTTGACAACAACAACATTTGACTTCTGAGCTCAGAAGAGCAATCTGCCGTGTCTTTGTCTCAGTGGCCATGCAAACGATGACGACTAGTCTCCGCTTGTGGCTTTCAGCAGCTTCAGCATCCCAAGTTGACCAACCAACCAACCAACCAACCAACCAACCAACCAACCAACCAACCAACCAACCAACCAACCAACCAACCAACCAACCAACCAACCAACCAACCAACCAACCAACCAACCAGGGGACCAGCCCTAGGAGAAAAACCAGCCCTAAGAAAAAGAATCACCGGATCAATTTCCCAAATACCTAGCAAAAAAGTTCCCATTATAGAGAACGGGGCCTGGGGTCAGCATGTCTTCGCCTCGCTGCGCTCGCTGTGCAAGGCTCGGAATCTGCGATTCGTAGGACTTGCAACACGTTGTTTTCGTTGAGCCCGTGCCGCGAATCGTAGCTACTGCCTGGGCTGTCCTCAGATCCCCCGCTAAAAGTTTCACTTTTAGTGGGTTAAATGGACATCCCTAAAAAGCTGATAGGCTAAGGGGATGGCTGGGCGCCACCAAGTTGCGACGTTGCGCGAAAACACAGTGTTTTGAAAGGTTGTGCGTTGGTTTCGCCGTGCCATGGCCATTTGCGTCTCAGGGTGGTCGTTTTGAGCTGTCTTGCGTGGCAGGCACGTGCAAGCGTTTGCGCGAGTGTCATTTTCGTTCCCCCTGTTGCACAATCAGCTCGTTTTGGGCAAGCTGAAAGCTTGTCAAAATCGGTCAAAATCATTCTGTCGCCGCTGTCCCGTGCTAGTTTCTAAAATCGGAGTTCGTGGCAGGCGCAGCACTTTGGAGCACGACTCGCAGAAGCGTTGATAGAAAACAGACAGATAGGCAGACAAACAGACCACATAGATATGATGCACAAATACACAGCTAGATGGAGATGGATGGATAGATAGATAGAGTATATTGGATTAGACCAGATTAGTTTGCATTAGAATAGGAAAAATACATAAATTCATATTCAGACATAGATATATAGATAGATTACATTAGATTAGATTAAAGATTAGATTTAGATTCAGATTAGATTAGATAGATAGATTGATAGATTGGTAGATAGGTAGGTAGGTAGATTTGTAGAAGACTTGTTAACCAAGTCTTGCTTTTCACGAATGCGCAGAGCTCACACAGGCCCAGCACAGGCAACAAGCTGCCTGGCTGGGTCTGCCACCAAGGAATCATCGCAGGGGTGGGAGGGCCGAGCGGTTGCTGTTGGCATGAACACGCAAAGTGCTCATTGATTAGATGAGTTAGCTAGTTAGATGGATAGATAGATAGACAACCCCACACGCCTCATCCTCAGAACTCTGCCTTGAGGCAGTCTTGCGGTTGTCCAAATTCCCGCAGGAGTCCAGCACAGCAACAAGAAAGGAAAACAGCACAGCAACAGCACAGCAACCAAGTGCACCCTAAAGGAAACTCGTGAGGGTTCTTGTACTACACCCTGGGATTACACCCTTGGGAAATAACCCAGAATGGCTCAAAATAACACGGTTTTATCCGGACATGTGCCTAAATGGGGTCAATACCCAGTGGGTGTTTTCCAGGGCGTAATACAAAAACCCTTAGTCCCAACAGCAACCAGGTGCCGATTGATAAGTCAGGGCGCGACATGAACCGGAGGCGGAGATACCAGGGCTACACTCTGCTGCCTTCTTCAGGCCGACGGGAAACTATTTCCAAGAAGCTTGGTTGCTGTTGACCCCCCTGCAAAAAGTTTAACTTTTTGGGGGTTTAGAAAAGGCATTGCTCCCTGCAAACAGATGCCCATTGGCAGGACCACGAAATCTGGGCCCGCAGGTTGGGCCAACTGCCTTTGACCATTTGAAACAATCTTGGTGCCACTGAACAACTGAAAAAACGGTAACACAACTCCGATCACCTCTAAACGACCCTTTGAAGTGGGCTAGGCTTCATTTGGGTCTCAACATGGGAGACCCCCGAAGGGCCCAAGCTGGTCACCCGGAACCGCGGACGCTTTTCTCCTAAGCTTCGATCGCCTGGGCGCCCGGGCGGGGCAGGCGCAGGTGGGCCACCCGGAGCCATCTGGTGCTTGGCATCCTCGATGAAGTGGGGGTCCGGCGCCTGAAACTCCTGATCAAAGGACCTGAGCACACACGGAGCGCAAGTGGACGGGCTCCTAAACCTAGGTCCCAGTAGAGAGCTTAGAACAAGTTGGTACCAGCTTTTTCTGCAGTCTATTTTAGCAGGGGAACCCTCAAAAACCAAAAAGTTTATTTTTTTAGTGGTTTAGTGGAAAACCCATTAGTTGGCCGACACACAAGTTGTTGCTTGGTTCTAGGACCTTTTGCTTTTTGGCCAAAACCTAAACTCCCTAAAGGTCGTGCACTCAGTGAGACCCGCATTCGTTCTACCTAAGCGGCGGAAACTAGGTGATCTGCAGCGCCGATTAGGCCAGCCAGTTCAGTTCCGCAAAGTCATCCCCAGCCCTAGACAAAATCAAGCAAACGGTTCAGCTTCACAAAGTCATCCAAGTGTCAGCAAAATGAGCTCAGAAAATCTCTAGGTTTCAGGCAGTGTATTCTCCGAAATGGGATATACAACTCAACTTACATGAAAAGCTCCGGATCTAGAACTTGCGACCTTGGATCAGCGAGTGACTTGTTCTGAAACCAAAACAAACATATGATAAATCGATTTCCGGGTTCTGGTGCCTTATGCGTTACTATGTGAAACCAGGTCACGTGCAGCAAGTAAAATCAGACACGAGCCATCGGCACATGAAGCAACATGCCGAAGCATTGTCTGCCTGGACGAGGATGTCTGAGCTCACTGCACTCAAGTGAATCGAGCGCCACGCCTGCGCCCTTTTCAAGCAGATAACGGGGGTGGCTCGCACCTCAAGCCTTCGTAGGTAACAGCCCTCACCTTCCCAGCCCCAGCCTCCCATGCGCCGGGAAAAGGGCGCACGTTCACAGGATCACTACCCAAGAGTGTGAACAAAAGGACACCTGGCGCGATGAGTTTATGTTCTAAACCATCCAAAAACGGGACGCCTCAAACGAGCAGCTTCCCCTGGAAACAACAAAAACAACTCCTGTGCTAGAAGCATCCCTTTGTGCCAGGCCAGTTGTTGCTGGGTATATGGGTTCCCTAAGATCCACAAGTGGACCTCCAAATTTGTGGATGCCAAATCGGGAGTCTGGAACAACATAACAGAATACTAGAACTTATATGCGCTAGTATGATAAGAAACCAAAGGCCCACCCCACCACCCTCCTGGAAAGGTTCTAAGCACCTTCGCTAAAACAAAAAGGTTCTTAGATGAGTTCTGGGAGTCTTTGGGGGGTTGGGGGAGGCCCCAACCCGGCCCCATAATTTAATCCAGTTTCGGACCTCCCCCCCTTCCCCCCGCGCCTCGCTCTGCCTCTCTCTCTCTCTCTCTCCCTCTCTCTCTCTCTCTCTCTCTCTCTCTGTCTCTCTCGCTCGAACATGCTTTCCGGATCTTTCTGTCATCCTGCAATCTTTCTTTTGGCAAACTGCACAGACCCATAACAAACGCGCCACACAGCGAGAAGCTGCTGGGCTTCAGGCGATTCGGGAGCTTCTCCCGTGCCCGGCAGCCTGAAGCTGAGTCTAGTGACTTCCAGCCAGAGACCTCGTGTCTACCGCATGTCTGAAGCCCAAAATGAGAGAAGTGTCTGGAACACGCGGCTGTGGGACAAAAATAGGCACCCCAACTGGAACCCGGGTAAAAGGAAACAAGGACAAAAGCCTGCGGTCCCCTGGCGGTTTAATTTTGACCCATACCCACGTAGTGCTTCGTTGATCCTTTTTGCACAAAGCTACGCAAACCTGATAGAGGGACATGTCATAAATCCCTCTAAATGATTCCCCGGTGCTGGTTGCGTGGCTTCAGGTACGTGCAAGGTGTCTGTGTGAAGCTTCACAAATTCACCACCTTCGTTTGGGCATGACTGTTTGAGGGTGCCATTTCTTTGGGGTGGCTTCAATGGAAACCTCAGAAGTAAACCACGATTTGTCGGGGTTCCCCAAACTTCACGCATTCCATTTGGATTCAGCAGAAACTTGGCCCTCTTCAGATTTGGACCTGACCAGATTGCCAAACAGATTGTGACACTCCAGCTGCCCATGCAGATCGAAATCATGCGCCCAGTCTGTCGCCAAAACCACACATCAGGTTTTGGCTGGGCCCATACCCAATTAGCCGTCATATACTGGAGGAAGTTCTAAACGCCATTGCATAGATCACTTTGGTGGGTATTTTGCTAAAATAGGGAACCCTCACCGAGTGTCTGCAGAGCAAATGGAAGCAAAAAGGGCTGGCTTATTTGCTTGAACTTGCCTTTAAGCCAGCTGCAAAAAGGAGTCGCCTCAACAAAATGGCACACCAATCTGGCAACGCCAAGCTTTTACAAGTATAGCTGGTGCCTAAACGCATAATACATTGTAATTAGGTATGAACTTGATCAGCCTTACAGGTTCCAAACAATTTTTTGGAGGGCTGTTCGTAAGATGGGCTATCGCGTTGGGTTTGCCTCAAGATTGCGAAACCCAACGGCTCCCCGGCTCCCGAATTTCGACCCAAAAGGGGCCCGGGCGAGCGCATGGGGAGCTGAGAAGTGCCGCCCATGGAAGCATCCTGGGCAGTGTCGCTAGCCTCAAATCCTTTGGGGCGGCGCAAAACAGGACCAACCAAACAGAGAAATCCTTGAAACAGGACCCAGGGGGTACCCTTTGAAAAACAATAAAGGGACGCCTCCCCAAACTTGCGCCATGGTCACCTGTCGACCATGGTTCCCTACCGGAAGTCTTCCTTAAATTCCTGGCAACCACTGACCCAAGTATCCAGGTCTCACCCCATGGCTCGACTGGGCCCCTCGCTCTGGCGAAAAAGAGTAGATGACATGGCAACCAGGGGTTGGCGAAAATGGCCCTTGTTACCCTTGTCACCTGCAGGTTACAAATGTACTTCCTTCGAAGTGAGACTTTTGGAAAGGAAATAGCCAGGGGGCCAAAGCTGTTTGAACATCCAATCCTGGCCCTTGGAGGGGAACCCTCCAAAGGCTCTTCCAACAATAGTGGCTCCAACATGTCTCAATCCTGAAGAATAATCCACTCAACAT
>CAUJNA010003824.1:70000-155030 GCA_963377175.1 Effrenium voratum
ACAGTGGCAGCCGGTTGAAACGAGGCATGGGCATTTCCCAAGCAACTTTGGGGTAGCCCATTGATTCCCATCGGGGTCATGGAGACTCCGAAGCCTGAACAAAGTCGGCTCAGGCCGCGGCAGCATGCCTGCCGGGGTGGCGTTGCTCGCCTGGGCTTCTGGGCCGGTGCAAGGAGCTAAGCCTGGTGTTATATATGTTTTTCCCGCAACAGCTGAAAGCATTGGGGTCTCAGCCCAGATAAGCTCCGGTCCGGGGCGGCCCTGAGGTAAGGTTCCACGAGGGTTTTACCAGGGTTCCACCAGGGTTCCACGAGGTTCTGCGAGGTTCTGCGAGGTTCTGCGAGGGCTGCGGGGTGGTGCGAGCACCAAAAAGAGCACCGCATGCTGTTGGGGATGTCACCTTAGCTTCTTTTTTTGACAAAAAAAAGCGGAGCGTGGGCTGAAAGTATTCTGCGTGTCCTGGGTCACCCAAAATTCAGGGTATATAGCCAAGGTCCTCCAGATTTGAGAGGATAGAATAAGTTGGTACCCATTTTGTTTTTCTGGACGTCTATTTTAGTAGGGGAACCCTCCCCCAAAACAGGGTGAAAGGGCACTGGGGGACCTAGCTGCGTATCCTGGGTCACCCAAAATTGAGGGCATATAGTACCATGGTTGAAAGGGTCCTGCAGATTCCAGGTAGCTTCAAGGGACAACCGGCCAGGTTCAGGCACCTTCTTGAAAAGCACAATTCGGGGAGTGCGAATCTCATGTTGGCGGAAACTGCTGCCGGAAAGAACTGCAAAGCCAGCTCCCGGACATTGTCCCCGTCGAAAATGGCAGGATGGTTTCATGGTGTCCAGTACCGGGGTTTCATAGGGGAAAAACTCCAGCCACTAGAAAACGCCACAAGATGTTTATTTCTACTATGTCGGATCCCAGTTTGGGGGGAAGCAAAAGGACCTGATTTCTCGCGCCGATGTCCCATGTTTCTCGCGCCAGCCGACCGAGTGCCGTGATCTGGCTGTGGGTCAAACACAGGTACCCAAAATGGAACCCTGGCAACTTATCTGGAATCAGCAGCATTTTTTTTGCCTGGTTAGTTGAAAACAAAGGGAACCCCAAAAAAAAACAAAAAAATAATAAATAAAAAAAGGGAGCTAATTCTGGGGAAGGCAAATGGAACCAAGGACCCCTGGTGGCTTTTTGGACTTTGACCCACTGAGCACCGGGCATTCTTTGGCGGCGGAGGGTATTTCGGTGGCGGTGGTAGTGGAAGCCGCCCTGACATCCTCGCGAGAGAGAGAGAGAGAGATTCGAGTCTCTCGGTTTAAGACTCGTTCTGTCGGATGAAGTATGAACCCGGTCTCTTCTTTTTCGAGCCACGAAGTCGGATGAAGTCGGATGAAGTATGAACCCCCTGTTCTTGTTCTCTTTTTGCCGAGCCATGAAACTTCCCCAACTTTTGGTTTCATGAACCCATGAACACCCCCCCGGCGTTTTTTTTGTTGGGTTGACAGAGATCCTTACATTATACACCTGAACATTGCCTTGTAAATGGCGGTTTCCAACTTCATTTGGGTGGAAAAAGCAACATGTTTCAAATGGTGGCAAAATGGCAGTGGCTCAAAAAAACCGATACCAAAATGGAACCCAAAATGGAAACCTGGTAAGTGGAAACATGGACCAAGACCTGCGAACCCCCTCCTGTTTAACTTTGAGCCACACCCAAATGTATCTTTTCAGCCCTGGTTGATCATGGGCTTGGTTTCTCACGGGCTCGCTCAAGCCGAGCCGAGTCGTTTCTTTTCGCCGAGGTGCCCAGGCACCGCGGGCAGCGCCAAGTTGGCGCCCAGGCTGGGCGGTAGCTGGAGGTGTTGATGCCTTAGGCCGACTTCCGAGAGCTGCTCCCCCAAAATGGCCATGGGTCAAAAATAGGTACCCCAAATGGAACCCTGGTAAATGGAAAGAAGGACTAAAAATCCAAGAGCTGCTCCAGCAATGATACCACCCAGCCCACCCCAATCCACCCCGCACCCACCCCCTGCCCACCCCACATCCACCCCAAATCCACCCCCTACCCCAACTCGGTTGCTCTGCTCCCCAAAAACTTTTGGTGGTTTAATTGAGAAACCCAACTTAGCTGGCAAAAAGTGAAAGTCCCAACATCCAGTCGGTTTGCTGGTCGAGTTTTTGAAGTCGAAATTTCTGCACACCAAGTGCTCCCCCAATATGGCTGTGGGTCAAAAATAGGGTAATCCCCAAATGGAACCCTGGTAAATGGAAAGGACTAAAACCTGCGGTCCATATCCTGGTGGTTTAATTTTGACCCATACCCATCTGGGTATGAATGGAAATGAGGGGCCTCTGGTGGACATCATTTAGGTGGGGATTTATGTCCACCAACCATTTGGGAGCGGGTTCCCCATTCACATTCATAGCCTAGGTCCTCCAGATTTGAGAGGTTAGAATAAGTTGGTACCATTTGTTCTGTCTCTTTTAGTAGGGGAACCCTCCCCCAGAAAAGAAACAATAAAAGGGCACTACTGGGGGACCTAGAAGAGGAGCTCCAGCAATTGGTACGTGGCTCAGCAATTGTCCAGTCGAGTAGCGACTGTCCATTGTCGATTGACACACCATGCCGGAAAATGAGTGGTAACCCTTGTGCACCTCAAACATCCTATTCAGTGGAACATCGGCAGTTGGTATGTAACCTTGGTGCACCTTACAAAATGGAAAATCGCAGCTTGATCCTGTACCACTCCCAAAGCCAATTCACAAAAGGAAAGCCCGACAGGTCTGGGCCTTTTTAGGCGCAGGTCCGCACCTTGGGCTCAACTTCTTGGTCCCTGGCGTGCCCACCATGCCCGGCGGAAGCACCGGCAACGGCAAAGGGGCGGGCCTCGATTTGCCGAGACTCGGGCTTTCGAGCTTGGGGCCCGGGGCTTCGGATGGGGAAAAAACGAACTTGGAGCAACACGTATTTCCGTGAGGGCCAACTTTGCTGGTGGAGAAAAAAAACGCAGCTGTTGGACCTCGGGCAAGGACTCAGTTGCACCCAGTGACGAGAAAGAAATAAACAAAGGAAAGCCCTTTTTGGGGCCAGGCCAATTTTCAGTGAGGGACCCCAACAAGGGGTCAAACAAACAGAGATATTTGAGAGGTCCATGGCCCATCTGGCAAAAGATACTTGAGGTCTGTTGTGCATGGTTCAAGCATCTGACACCAAGCTCACCAGCTTCTGGCCTCCTTTGGGGACTTGAAAATCTCGGCCCAATCGACCCCACAATCAGATGGCAGTGAAAGCACACCCACTTTCAATGGGCCGCCGACGTTTGGACACACCAAAAGCAATTAGGGTACCCATGTCTTTGCGTTGCACTAATAATCAAAACCAGAGTCTACCCATCAAAAACATGCAAAACCTCAACCACCCGTAGAAAGGCCTGTCCCTGCCCTACTAACCTTCATCTAGGTTGGGTTGTGGCTCAAAGGTCACTTGACCACCGGGCGTGTCACTTGTTGACCACTGACTGAGGACCCTTCGTCGTGTAAGAAAGGAACACCTGAAAAACATTGCCGATTTTCAGGCGATTTTCAGGGGGCCCAGTTCCTATTTTTGGCAAAGCAGGTCAATGCAAGCTGACCCCGCCGCACAGGACCTCAAGTTGTGCCTCGAAGCAGGGCCAAGCTTGAAGCTGACAAGCAACAAAGGGAGACGTGGATCCAAATTGGCTCGGCAGACGATCCGGTTTGCCGAAGCCGCGCTGCCTGTGATGCCCAGCATCCAAATAATCCCTTCTACCCACCAATCAAGAAAGGTATCCACTGCTGATAGAAAAAAACATATATCCGAAAATGTGTGTTTGTGTGTTTGTGTGTGTAAGTGTGTAAGTGTGTAAGTGTGTAAGTGTGTAAGTGTGTAAGTGTGTAAGTGTGTAAGTGTGTGTGCAAGTGTGTAAGTGTGTAAGTGTGTAAGTGTGTAAGTGTGTAAGTGTGTAAGTGTGTAAGTGTGTGTGCAAGTGTGTGTGCAAGTGTGTGTGTGTGTGTGTGTAAGTGTGTGTGTGTAAGTGCGTGCGTGTAAGTGTGTGTGTAAGTGTGTGTGTGTGTAAGTGTGTGTGTGTGTGTGTAAGTGTGTGGGTGTGTGTAAGTGTGTGTGTGTGTAAGAGTGTGTAAGAGTGTGTGTAAGAGTGTGTGTGGGTGTGGCTGCGTGCGGGTGGGTGGGTGGGTGGGTGGGTGGGTGGGTGTGGTGGGGCAAGTGGTGGCGGTGGTGGTGCGGGGCGGCGGCGGCGGTGGCAAGCGCAGGCGTTGGCGCATGCGCGTAGCGCAGGCGGCGCATGCATCCACGCGCAGCGCGGCGCATGCGCGTTGCTGCATATGCTCGATACAACGTTAGCGCGCGCGCAGCGCATGTGCGCACGTATGTGGTGGTGTGTGTGCGGGGTGCGGGAGCGCCTGGGGCTGCGTGTGTGCGTGTGTGTGTGTGCGTGCATGCGGAGCCGCAGCGGCAGGCGGCGCTGGCGGCGCCAAAGGCAGCGTTACGTCATATGACAGAAGCGCAAGGCCGCGCGCTGGCGTCATAAGGCCAGGTAAAAGCGTAAAGGGAAAGGGGCAAAGGCAAAGGCAGGGGCGCAGGCGCTGCGTTAAGGCATACAAGCAGTTCGGGCGCGCCCGCGCGCGCAGCGCGCGCAGCGCGGCGCATGCGTCTCGCGTTGCCCCTCGCGTCACGCGTTCGCGCGTTTGCGTCCTCGCGCGTTTGGCGCGGCGTATGCGCGTACGCGCGTATGCGGCGTATGCGGTGTGTGTGTGGTGTGGTGCGTGCGCGCTGGCATGTGGCGCGCGTGCAGGCGCGTGGCGTGCGGTGTGTGGTGTAAAGCGCTTGAGCGGGCATGTCATAAGAAGCGCTGCGGCGCGACAAGGTATGTTGCGGCGGCAGTAAAGCAGCGGGCCGCGCGCCGCAGCGCGCGATGTGTACGCGTTACGCCATATGCCAGCAACATGATGCCGCGCGTCGCGCGCTGCGCGCGCTGGCGCAAAGCGCAGCGCAGCGCGTGCTGCAGTGCGCAGCGCAGCGCGCGCGCGCGGCGTATGGACGGCGTGCGCAAAGCGCAAAGCGCAAAGCGTGCGCGCAGCGCAGCGCAAAGCGCAGCACGTGTCGCAGCGCAAAGGCAGCGCGCGCGTGTGCGCAGCGCAGCGTGCAGCGCAGGGCGTGGTGCGGCATGGCGTGGTGTGGGCGTGTGCATGTGCGGTGTGTGCGCGTGTGTGTGTGCTGCGTGTGTGCGTTACGCAAGATGCGTGCGCGGGTGCGGCTATGGCGTGGTGGTGGTGGGCGGGTGGTGGTGGTGGTGGTGGTGGTGCGGTGGTGGTGGTGGTGGGTGGTGGTGGTGGCGGGCGGGTGGTGGCGGTGGTGGCGGTGGTGGTGGTGGTGGGTGGCGGTGGTGGCGCGCATGCACGGCGGCGCAGCGCATGCGCGCAATGCGCGCGCGCGCGTATGCGGCAGGTGGGTGGGTGGGTGGGTGGGTGGGTGGGTGGGTGGGTGGGTGGGTGGGTGTGTGTATTTGACCTTTTTCAGGGGGCACAGTTTAAAAGGAAACCAAAAGCACAACGACATCTTTTTCGTAGGTACAAATCCCAGCTTGACACAATCCCAAATGTGGCCCAAGGGTATATATATATATATATCCCAGAGCTTCTACCTCGTTGGTTTGCAAGGGGTGATGAAGGGCGTCTCCAGGAACAGGAAATGATGCGCTACACCCGGAATGTAAATGAACTAGTTCGGTGGTTTCCGCGGGAAAATTCGTTTAGTGTGTTTTGGAATTGAGCTTTGTTCCTAGAAAACCCTTCATTCGTTGAGCAGAGGCTAAGCACTGTTCTAAAAATGGTTGAGTATTGGCGTTGGCCTACTTCTAGTCCTGTAATTCTTTGGGCTTGCGGGTTGGGGAGAAGGGCCTTCAACTGTTAAATCGCTGAACGGATTCGGGCGCCAAAAATCTTCGGCGCCGCAACTTTAGCGAACTTCCCAGGCTTCCGCGCAAGGACAGCAACGTGTTGGCCGGCGTGCCAGACACCGGCGGAGGGTTGGCCTTGGCGATCGGCAAGCGAGACCAGTGGACTTCCATGGAAACGCAGCAATAACCCCGGCGGGCGTGTCGTTTTTGGACAAGCCTTTTCAGGTCGGCCCAAGGGACAACCGAAAGGACACCCACCATTTTAGGGGCCCCCAAACCAAGACACACCCAATTGACAAGCTTGTTTGGCTGAAGTTACTGTAAAGATGCCCTTCCCACAGCGTCCAGGGCTTTGGCAGCAACGGAGGTTGGCAGCGGCTGCTTCAGTTTAAGCTTCTTCATCGCCCAAAAACGTGTTTGGGATCTTCCCTCTTGCAAGCCGCAGGACCGAGCTCCTAAGGCAGCGTGGACCAGCTGCTTGGCTGCTATGTGCGCGAGCGGACTGGGCAAGAAGTGAAGCGCAAGCTGACGGCACAGCCTAATCCCAAAGAGCAAGTCCTCAGTCTGTCGCAGTAAAACATCTGCGACGGAACAAATCCAGCGGTCCCGGCGTAGCCAGAAACTCATGCGGAATGACCCTGAACCCTGAAACCCTGAAACCTGCCTGGTGCCAAACCTCGGGAGTTGACCAGCGGCTGAAAAATGATTGCGTTTGGGTTTGGTTGCTGTTGACCCCTCTGCAAAAAAAAACAACTTTTTGTGGGTTTAATGGAAAACCGATTGATTTCCCAAGAAGTTTTAGTCTAAAGATCCAGCCCAATAGCGGTCAAGTGGGTTTGTCTCTAAATCGGATCTGGGACTTTCAAAACGGGTGGTTTAACCAGCACAGCCTACCCAGACAAATTCTTTCACCACCTGTGGAATTACTTCAGTTGCCCAGTACGGCCAGTTGTCCATCATCTCTTCCAAAACCAGAAGAATATGACTTTTAATGCTGACTCCAGGTGGTTTGGTCAGATCTCCAAATATGAAGGTTTTCTGGGGGCAGGAAACAATCACTATCCCATTGACATGGAACCCTAAACGGGGCCCATTTCCTAAAAGAAGACTCCTCTGAGCTTGCACAAGTTAACTCCGCTCAGGGAAACTCCTTGATTCTTAGAAGGGAATGAGGGAGTGTTTTTTTGAATCACATATTTTGAAATCACGCCTGCGGGTCCCGGTTTGCTTTTGGAAATGCATTCACGCCTGTGTGCCGGGGTGTTCTTCCCGTTGAGTTCATGCCTTGGGGGCTCCGGTGTGTGTGTTTTCTTGACATCGCGCCCAGGCGTGACATAGAAAAGAAAACACTGAGACCCCAGGCGTGATTTCAAAAGACAAAACACGAGGGCCAGAGGCGTTAAAAAAAAAGAACGGCACGTTGGCATGAATGCAACTAAAACAAGCTGTTGGCGCCCGAACCGCCCCATGCTTTTCGCAGTCATGTCTGAACCGTCGTTTTTGATAACGATGATTTCGCCTCAGCGAAACGGAAACTCATGCCTTAACTCGTCAACATGTGTGTGCTCAAGCCCTCAAGACGGTGTTCTCGCTTTTGCTTTTTTTGCGCTTCGCTACGGCGAAATCACCACAGTCAAACTCCTTCCCCGGCAGGTAAGGTTTCGGACGTCTGCTTCTTTTGCCAAGAATTGCGCGCATTATCAAGGCTGGCTATGCCTTTCTGAACAAGTCGCCGAGGTGATCGAACACGGGGCGCTTCTGACTGGTGCGACGCCACGGGTATGCGCAGCAGATAGGATGCTCTCATCATGCGCGTGACGAAACACATTGCTGCGCGCCCGCGGTGGAGCCGATGTGCTGACCAGCATCAGCGAGAAGCGCGTGGCGCTGTGAGGGGCCGGCGCCTGATCACGCCTGAAACCTGAAATCTGTGGACCAGAAAAAACGATAAACACACAGGGGGGGGGGCATTCAGGAGCAGGCACCAAAAAAAACCACCGGGACCCCGAGGCCTGATTTTTGTTTAAAAAAAGACACCGGGACCCCCCGGGCGCAAACTTCAATAAACAAAACACCTGGATCCCCCAGGCGTGATTTCAAAATGTGCAATGCCCAAAAAAACATTGGAGCTGGCGGGATTTCAATGTAAATAACAAGAGTGGTGATTCCAACAAAAGACACCTCGGTCCTTTTTCTTTTTCTTGTTGAAATCACGCCTGCGGGGGTCGCTCACTCTCTTGCTGGCTCGCTTCGTCTGTGGAAAACACACCAAACTGAGAATCCAAAATGAGGAATTTCAAAATCAACACGGCTGGTGAAACAGGGATCCTTACATTATACACCTGAACATTGCCTGTATCTTTTAAGGAGCCCTGTGCAAACTAAAAGAAGACACCGCCCTTCAAGCCGGATCCCAAACACTGCATTCCCCAAAGGCCCTCGAACGATTCCGAAAGAACCAGCAAGACTAATGGCCAGGGACCCCCAGCGGGGACCCATGGAGAAAACAGGGGCGCCCGGTTTGCTAATCAAGTTATTAGGACAGGCTAGGCCTCCAGATTTGAGAGCTTAGAATAAGTTGGTATCAACTTCTTCTTCCTGTCTATTTTTGGTAGGGGGTTGCCTCCCAGCCAAAAAGAAACGGTGAGAGGTCGGGCACCAATTGCTGGGGCACCTAGACCCGCTGCTCTGATTTGCGCTGGGGCTCCGTGCCATGTAGCCTGGGGGCGGCAGCATGGTCCTGATGCCAAAGGCGGTTGGTGGGGGTCTCGAAGACGAAATCCAGATGCAACGAGAGCCCCGGCTGGGACCCTATTCCCCCTTTTCTCTACCATACAGGGGGGGTTTTGGAGGTGAAACTCAGTTGTTCAGAACCCTGTTTTGGGAAGACCAATTTTTTACTGGGGCAGCCACCCCAAAAAAGGGAAAGAATTGGTGCCACTGAACAACTGAGGAAAGTGACCCAGTTCTCGTTGGGAGTCAGATTTAGAGGTTCACTGCTTTCACCAATGTGGTTTTCCAAAACCCGCGCTCCCCACTTTATAATAATGGAGGGTCTCAAACATGCATGTTGGGATGGCCGACATCTTGCACCACCATAATTTGTAGCTGCCAACGACATTGAAAAGGGGCCTGCTGAGTGGCGAAATCGAGCCGGGAGAGGTGTCTGTCAACCATATGTATTCTGATATTACACAAAAAAAAATGGCAACCTTTCTTTGGTAGGGCATGAATGAATCTTGATTGGGCATGCACTTTTGGTGGACATCATTTACCTGGACTTTTTAAATCGGTGTTTCCAACCCATCCTTCGGGGGAAACCAAGAGACGCCTTTCGTAAAAACAGCCCAGTTTGCATAATGCGCATGCCCTCCATCACGCGTCAGCTCGAACTGGGGCCTGGGGCAGGTAGCATCAGATGCAACGAGGAAACAAACCTAGGACAATTGGAAAGATAATGAATCCTATCCAGAGGGAAAACCTTCCCCATTCAACATTTTCCGTGCTCCATTTTACAAAGCATCGGCGGTCTCTGCGCCGAGCGCCCGGCGACTGGTTGGCCAGTCGCTGCCTCTGCTCGCTGAGCTTGTCGATCTCCTTCGTGGAGTAAGCCTCATAAAGCAGCCAAATGCCGATGTCCCTGTGGATGGAGGAAATCCGTTCGCACCACTTTAAAAACAATTTAATTATTTTTAAGGACACGTGTTTGTTGGCATGTGCAGGGGAATCAAATCCGAAACCAGGATTTCTGAAAGGTGGGCGTGTTGAGCTTCGGGGTACCAGTTGGCGCCGGGTTAAACGGGTAGCGTCAAATTTTGGGTAGCCCCGCGATCCCGTCTTTGCACTTGAGGCCCCGGCCCGCTTGATCAGCCGCTTCTTCACTTGCGCCGGGCGCAGATTGAACCTCACACCGCCCGTTTTGGCTGGGAATCAAGGCTTGGGCCCGGGAGCGAGAGGGTCAGCTACAGATATGGTACCCCTTCCACAACCCACGTGTTCGTTGTATGGTACATATACATAGCGATACGGAAGGCAGAGAAGGCCGAAGGCCGTAAGGCATCCAGCACAAAGCCGAAACCTAAGGAGCAAGAGGGTCAGTGAGAGAAAAAGCGTCCACAACCCATGTGTTTATTGTGTGCTATTGTTTCAAATCGATATGGAAGGCATGGAATGCTGGAGGCCGCAAGGCCAAGCTCAGACGAATTCAACTTAAACACAAAAACAACCGAAGAGAAAGGGATAAAAGAAACAGCTAGACATCCTGCTTATGGCAAGGATTGTACAGCATCAGAAAGCTCAGGAGTGTAATTCTTGACTGTGTGTTGCAAGCAGCATTGTGACCTTAAGATTGTAATCCACCTGAGGCAACCAAAGTATACGGAGAGCTCTCTTTACCCATTTGGGGGCTCCCTCGCGTCACAGGCGACGAGAACAAAGTGCGGAACAAGCGAAAGCCTCTTAAAATACTATGTGTATGTCACCCAATGAGCGTCAAATTAAAGGTGATGGAACCATGGAAATCAAGTTCCCAGCAATGGGTGGTAGAAGAAGGGAGCCTTTTTGGGGATCGATATGTTTTAAAAAGCTTGGAAAAAGGTGGACTCCACGGAACAAACAAATAGTCTCCCATGTCCCTCCAAAAGGGAGTCCAGACTGGAAAGTTTGTCTACACCCCATGTCCTTGCAAAACATGGCAACCCCTTTTAAGACCGATGTCTCTCCCATAAACACAAATATTTCCAGTAGCGCTAGGTTTGCTTCAAAACCGACCTGGGGAAATAAAAATGGAACCCTTGGTTTTCTTCCATTTGCTTAAACCCTGGGGGAACTCAGACAATTTCCAGTAGCGATAGGTTGGTTTGTTCATAAGCAAACGGACGTCTTCCAAGTTGGAACGCCCGTTGGTCCGAGCTGCATCATCACCAGGCCGCAGAAGATGGGGAAGATCAGCAGCCCGGAGAGCATGCCGGTGATCACAAACTCCTGGTCGGTCAGACCCAAATGTCTTGCCCGCAACCCAACAAATATACGTGTTTATGTGTGTGTGTGCAACCCAACAGATAGGGTACTACTGGGGACCTAGATGTGTGTGTGTGTGTGTGTGCGTGTTTTTGTTGGGTGGTCATTTCAACCAATGCTTCAAGGGCATGTTCAACCGGAGAGTTGGACACAAAAATGGCTGGTTGACTTTTGGTTCAGAAAGGGCTCTCAACAAGTGGCAGGTTTACTTTTAGATTCCCTTGAAAAGCAAGCCCCACTCAAAGGAGGTCTACCCATCCCCCCCCCCCAAGCGATAAGCCAGAGGAAATGAAGACAGTCGCTTATTCAGTATGGGTTGGGGTCCCGCAAAAATCCTTGCTGTCAGGGACTGGTGCTCTAACACACCTCAAATGAGAATCGTCGGATTCCTCAGTGGTTTCCTTTGCAGCATCCAATATCAGGCCCCAGGTCGAAAATGACAAGTAGCATTTCAGTTTTTGACTAAGCAAGGGTCAGCCACTGATCCAGGGGCAGTGGGGAAGAAGCCTTGCAGCTGCCAGTTTACTGAAATCTGGCCCGTATATCATGGTATGGTTGATTCCCAAAACATTTCAAGTGAACCAAATATAAGCCGTGCCGCAAACTACATCATCTCCCTGGTTCCCAAGGGTCCCTGCTTGCTGTTTGTTTGGTACTAAACCTCATGCAGAAACGATCAGCTACCACAGTTTTGGATGGTGTGGGGTCAGTCCAAACTAGATAGGCTGGTGGTTGACTTCGTGCAAAAGCTTGTCACGTGTTCAAGAACAGGGACTTGTCCATTGCATCATCCTGAAGGGGTCCCACTCAAAAAACCGAGTCAAAGCGAAAAACCGAAAAGCCACACTGAAACCCACTGAAACAAGAAACCAAGGACATCCCTAGGCTCAGCCCTCAGTCCACACCAACAAACCCATCTGTTCAGAGCCCGTTTCATCTGGATGCTTCCCACAATAGTGGTTTACTGTGTCCTTTAACTACCACTCTGAGATCTCGAAACCCCCAGTTTGAACTCCCAGACCCCCCCCCAAAAAAAAAACACACGTGGTCCCCTGGGTCCACTGCCCATTTTGAGCAACACCCCACACAGTTTTGGAGACCCCGGAGCTCTCTGAAGCCCACTCAGCGGCCTGCAGCAGGAAATTCCTGCGCCCTTGTCAAATCATAGATGATCTGCCAGGTGATGATACAAACACGTGTACATATATACATAATATATATTATCTGTGCATATATATATATATATGCATTATATGTATGTGTATATATATATATATATGTATAAATACATGCGTGTATATATATATATATAGACCTTTGCTTAAACGATATAACCTATAGCGACAGAAGACCCCGCTCCCTCTGGCCGCAAGATTGACATGTTGGCGTTGCGAGCAACTTGCTTTGCAACAGCCAAGTGGGGCGTATCCCTTTCCGATGGCACCACTGCTTGGTTATTTCAAAGGCAACCGACGACAGCAACGCGCCAAGCCATGTGTGGCATCTCATGAGACAAACCCGCCCCGAGCGCCTGCGCTTCCTGGATGCTGCCAGGATGACTGTGCACAGCCTCAAGCTCGGCGCATGACACGGCTTTTTGGGGCCAAAGGAAAAGATGGGTCCACCTTGTAAGGGTTTGGGACAGATTTTTGGTATGAACAGAGAAACAGGATGACGCCACGAGAATCCATGTTGTTTGCCCCTTGGTTGTCACTCCTTTATGTTCCTTGGCATTCCTACATCATACATGTTTGTACACCATCTTCATTTCTCCCTTTTTGAAGCCACCCCAGAAAGGCTACCCTCAAAATAGACACCCACAAATGGACAGGGCACAAATATGTTCTGTAATTATTTAAGCATCAGACCAAACTGAAACTCACTTCAAAACGGCCCAGGCTTTTGGGAGGTTGCTTCTAACCCTCAAAAGCACCAGTAGCATCCCTGCCACAAAATGGCCCAGGTTTTCGGAGGTTGTATACAAGATCCCCTCAGTGTGACTCCCTCCAAAGCACCAAAACATAGCACCCATCGCTCCAAACCGGCGGCCACGTCGCAGCTTCAACGGGGCCAAGCGCCCGGCCGCGTTCACAGCCAGGAGCCCCGTCAAGAGCGCGATGAAGCACTGCAGCCGCTGAGGCCTTCGAGGAGAACAAGAAACGAAATCGAAATCTCTCAGGCAAACTTTGTGGACAACTGCCCCCGTTTTGAAGCCTTAAGGAAACAAACCTAGGACAATTGGAAAGGGAATCCCTATATCTGGGGGTACGTTCCCCATTCTTTCCAGGGATCCTTCTTTTCAGAAAACCATCCAAGCACCGAGGGAAACGCCTGGTTCTTACAAAGAAGGATGGTTGAAAGGAATAGGGAGTCATCCCCTAGAAAATCGGGACCCTAAACGAAGCCAGCTGGCTCTACAAAAAAACAACACCGAGGTTTCGATCATGGTCCCTGGGGCCGGTCAAACAAACCATGTCTTCCCCAAAATGCGATATTCAAGAGGCGGCAGTGCAACAGTGAGAATGGATTGCCAGAGTGAGGGAGGCACTTGTCAGCCAGCCAGCCAGCCAGCCAAAACAAAAATCGGAAGCTGTTGCCCTAGAAGGAGAAAAACAAGACCAACGCCTTCTCCTCAAACAAACAATCAATCAAACCATTAGCCTTTCTGACCCTTACCTTTTTTGACCTTTTCTGGTTTGATGCTTGGCCCGTTCCTTGTTGGGGTATCTTCTCGGGACCCTTCAAAGGCCGTCTCAAGGAAACCAAGAAGACGCTCGCCACCAAAATAGAAGTGAGTTGGACCCCCTTCGTTCTACACTTTTGACCCGCTGTCTGAGACGATTACAGGGGGTGTCAAGAAAACCCTGCTAACTGACCGAGGAAATCTCTGAATGGAGGAAGCCGAAAAAATGGCCCCCCAAACCCTATGAGGCCTAGGGCCCTCGTTTTGGCAAGCCGAACCGCCCTATTTTGAGGCAAGCCCAAGTTGATGCTACGATTGCCCAATTTGGTTTTATGTATCCAACAACCTGTTCCTTTGCCACCCCGCAACATTCAGAGGACGGTTCGCTTTTGCAGCCGGCAAGCGCTTCCCGCCAAGCCGTACACGCCTGGTGAAGGTCTCGTGATAGAAGATGGTGCTCACCAGAGCGTGGTCGCGTTTTGCCTCAAGAGAACATCCCGTGGACAAATGGCTTCCCAAACCACCCATTTCCTCACTGGGCCAGACTTAGCCCTTTTTGCTGGTTGAATGTTACAAGGGAAAATGACGGCAAAACAAAAAGGCAACAGGTTGAAAAGCTACGTTTGGCAGTGCGATGAAAATAGATCTGCTCGGTTGACAACTGGTCATATCGGAGCCATTTTGCCTCGAGAGAACTCAGGGTTCCTTATTGTGAAACGGGCTCGAAGACTTTGTGAGCCTAATTTTTAGGGTCTAGATACGCGTCAAAATAGGAGGACCAAATATGGTTGCGTTTCCTTGTCAGTGGGTTCTAGGACGAAACAAGTTTACTAGGACCTGTGAGGTTTCCAGTGCTCCCCATTTCAGGTTTCTCCCAGGACAGAAACATGGCAACCGTGGCAACTGGCAACCAAAAGAACAGTCTTCTACGTCTCAACGTTCCCTGAGGGCCCACGTGAAACCCCCACCCCCAAACCCAAACCCAAAGAAGACCACATGCTGGCTCTACCCAAACACGGGCTTCTGCTCTGGCCTTGCGAGTCCTTTTCACTCGATCCAAGAGGGCTGTTGCTGCCATCTCAGCATTCTCGAACCACGCACACCGCTTTGTTGTTCTTGATGCGCTTGCACACTTTGTCAGTTCCCAGGTGCAAGGAAGATGGCACCCTCTCTGCTGCCCAGCTCTGTTTGTGTTCGTTGGTGCCCTTGATGAACTTCATCATCACTTTGGTGAAGCCGATCACGCGCAGGGTAACGATGAAAATGTCGCTGCAACCTGAGGAATGTCTTTCCCTCCGCCATGCTCATGTCAGCGCTGCAATCAGGACCGAGCCCAAAGGCTCTTGACTGCTAGATGCCGGGTTTGCCCGCATCCCTGTGTCTGGAAGAACCCACTGGCCGCGCTGCTGTCCAGGTAGACGGACATGTTCAGCTTGATGCCGAAGAACTTGAGCACCTCAAGCAGTTCCCGATCATGAAGATCTTTCCGTGTCTTCTTGCAGTTGGCCCAGTCGGTATCCGAGTAGATGTCCAAGTCCTCAATGCATGTCCCAAAGTCTCCCGTGTTCGCCACCTGCAAACCTCCTCGTCTTGTGCAAGCCTCGTCTCTCTCTGTGTCTCTCTCTCTCTCTCTCTCTCTCTCTCTCTCCCCGCTTTAGGCTGCTTCATGTCCTTGGCCAACTCCCGCACTGCCCGGTCCCAAGAGTGCAGAGTCACTCCACTCTCCCGGAAGTCCAGCGGCTGTCTCATATCTACCTTAGACTGCACATACGATTTGGGCATCTTGCCTTGCTTTCTTGGGCCCAGTGCCGTGGAGGTCATCCATGTGAACTTCCATGCTGATGTTCTTGATGGGGTCGTGAAAGAACCTCGGTGCAACCTCACACCTCAGCATGCCCTCGTCAGTCACGTGCCATCCACGCGCTGCACCAGCAGGTTGAAGAGGACAAATAACCTTTGGCAACAAAGCTCCATAGCCCAGTCCTCCTTTTGCACTGAAGGATCTGAGCTTACCTAGGGCCCTAGTGTCAATGCCCCACACCAGTTCCAGCAGCTCGCTGAGCCCCATCTATGGCTGCAACTGGCGATGACAGCTGGTGTGGCCACCGCCCCGTGGGGTCTGCTTGCTCTGCCCTTTCGGGTCTTACCAAGCTTGCCTCCCGCCTACCCCGCCTCGTGGGCTTACTAGGTCTTACGGGGGCCTGGATCTGGAGCACTGCTACCATGCAAAGCACGGGCCCTTTTCACTCGATCCAAGACGGCTGCTGTTATGCCCCATGTTACACTTCTTGATTTGCTGCACCATGCATAAATCCATGCATTGACCCATTTTGCGTGTTTCGCGCACAGAAAGGGACACTTTGCGGAACTCGGGATTTTGCCGGAACCAACCACGCAGGGACTTAACAACTTGGAGCTTACATTTCTACACCATCCTGGCGGCCTTGGAACGGCGCGGGACTTGCCAGGCTCCCACAGCAGATTCTGTGAAACCGACTTCATGAAATGCGACATGCAGGGATCCTTCAAGCAAGATGGGCTTCCCTGACTGGCAAGGGCCCAGCCATCTGTGCCCTGCTCAAAACTCACTGTGTGGGCCACGATTCAAGTGGTTGTCTAAATCCCCCATTACAGGGCCAAGGACTATCCCTACCCAAAATGAAGCAACCGATCTTTTTTGCCCTTTTAGCGTCCCGGTTTCCTTTCAAACCACCTCACAAAGAGTACCGAGACTCCAAAAGACACGTCCGTATGTCATATGGGCCATCAATATGATTCGTCTCCCCAAGAGACGAGCCGAAAATATGTTGAGTCCTCTTTGTGGGGAATGTAGTGACTTCCCCCCCCTTCTCGCCCGTCCCAAAACACTCCCAAACGCACCATGGCAGGCGTTTTAGAAAGGCGGCCGCTGGCTGCTGGACCGGAGCTCTGAGACTCTGAGACTATGAGACGCAGGCCACGTTCCAAAGCGTGCCCAGCCACAGCATGAAGAGCGGCCCTGGCAGAAGCGGCAAATCTTTGGATCACCGGAGACTTGGGGCTGCTGCACGACCCCTGAAACTGGGGCCTAGCTTATATCTTATAGGCTTATCCCCAGTTAGCGGTTGAGCAGCTAGGTCCTCCAAATTAGAGAGGTTAGAATCAGGGTACCAACTTTTTTTCGGTTTTGTCTATTTTTAGTAGGGGAACCCTCCCCCAAAAAAGGGGAGAGAAGGGCACTACTGGGGGACCTAGGCAGTAAATTCCCTGTAACGCTTTGAACAAGGGTGACTAAGCCGGCGGGATCCCGGAAACAGGGGTGCTCCCATTCGACCTGGACAAATCCGTTTTGAGGCTCAGTCTCTGTGAAATCTGACAGATCGCGAGAAAGGGCCTGTATAATTCTTGCGGGCTGGTGGAATACGTTGCGGCCAAACAAAGTCATGATCATAGGAGCAAGTGGTTGCTAAACAAAGGAACAAAGAAGAGTATGTGATGGGGGCGTATCAAATTTGGACTCCTAGATCTGGTTTGCTTCCTTTCGGTTTCTCGCTGAACACCAACCCGAAAGAGCATGCAATTTTGAGACGAATCAACGCCACAATCTTCATTGCGTCCCCCAGCTGGACCATGCTAGCCCGCCCCATGCCCAAATGATAATTCAGTTTGCCTACCAGTAGATGATGGTCAATCTTATCCATTTCTCAAATGCCAGCAACTTGGAGGACGTTGTGGATGAGCAAATGTGTTCGAGGGTTCTCGGGGGCTGCAATGGGATACCACCTTGTTGGATTCCCAATTTGGAGACAAACCCATCTTTCAGCAACGAGCACAGCCCACCGTCGCCGTACTGGTAGGCGACGGGATCGTCGATACTCATGGGCCTAGGTGGATTTGTTGCCCAAGCATGTGCCGCCCGCCCACACAGAAAGGCGGCGACTTCCGTGAAATTGGGGAGCTTCCCAGAATGGCTGGCTTGTCTTTGAGTCCCCTTTGCAACCGCAAACAAAACATGTCATGCACGAAAAGTACTGCACAAGTGACTGGGGTCAACAAACAATGAGAAGTAGATTGGAATGCCCGCTAATCGCATTTCCCGGAGCAGCCTTGTGGGGGACCAGTTGAAGTCAAGAGGCAGGGCAAAGCATCATGTTGCTCTCAACATGTTTCGGACACGATGCGGGGCAAGCGGGCAAGCGGCAAGCACAGGAGCCGAAGGGCCCCTGAGCGGACCTTCGCAGACAGGCCATTCCAAAATGGTTTCCTGGGGTAGACAAAGCATACACAAACAATGGCTACACCTCGGAATCGAAGAGAAAAAATCCCCCTGCGGCTCTGGTGAACATACCTTCGTACATGGGGCAATTTACACATGCGGATTCGCTGGGCCTGCGCGGTGAAACACCATGACTTGAAGCAAGCCGATGTGATCCGCGAGTTGCGTGTCAGCTGTCACTCACGCCCTGGTTGCGTGTCTAAGGGCAACCAGGTTTCGCCCAACGAGGAGGAACAAAAACTGCGTCCTGGTGTATTGTGGCAATATATCCCATTGAACCCCTAAAGCTAGCTTCGGGTTTTCGGGTTAGGGGTGGAAACCATGTGAAACGCCTCGTGAAAGTGAAGGCTATGACCAGCAAGAACAAAAAAATGGATCCTTTTCTCTGAGGCCGAACGCGAAGAAAGGCGCCAAGAAGTCACATTGAACACCCAGAAAGCAACTCATGGCAAAGTGCGCCAGAGGGCTGTTGCATCATGGGACTACACCCTTCAAACCTTGGAACACACAAACTTGTGACATGGAAGCTTCGTCTCTAAATGACCCCAATGTGGCAACTCCCCCATGTAATCCCAGGCGTAGATTGGGCCGGTGCCACCTGAAACCCAGCGAGACGTCTTCAGGAACTGGCGGGCACGATTCTCAGACGCTGCGATCCCAGGAACCAAAGTTCTCTCAGGAGCTTCTGGGTGGAATCCACCGGCGGATTTTTCAAGCTGCGGAAAAACAGAAGCTAGGTGTCATGATGCTGTGGATGGTTGCGAAATCCGAAACCGCACCACGAAATGAAACCATGGTTGAAACCATTGCTTGCTGGTACTTACAGGGGAATCATCATTCCAGGGTTTCTTAGGTGGTGCAGGATTTCGTCCATCCACAGTAGAGATCCCCCGAACGAAGAGTGGGTGTTCTTGTTGCTTTCACTGGACACGTTTCTCGTGAAAGCAACACAAAGACGGATACCTCAGAACGCACATGCCCATACAATGCCCAGAAGCCAAACTGCAGGATCAGATCTTCATGGACCCCAGACCAAGAGCCAAAAGCAGGCAGATGAATACAACTCCCGTTGCATCACGCCATTCCCCTTCCACCCGAACCAAAAAAAAGCTGCAATGGAGAGTGACTGTCAGGATAGCACCGGGAGAGCATGCGAGGTAGAAATCGTTTGCTTTGGTTTGCAAGCACGGCTCAGCAGCCCAACTTGCTGACACACAGGCTCATGTTAACTTTGGATTCGTCCAGAGGACATTAAGCAGAGAACCCGCAAAGATAGGGGAACCACTCTTAATTGGTAGCGTCCCCCGCAATGATCCGACTCTCACAGAAGCCGGAAAGCTTGTTTTCGGAAGAAAAACAAATCTGCAATGGTACGACCCCGTTCATCAGGGGTTTTCTTCATCACCTGGCTTCCCATTAAGCAGTGAGCCCACGCTCACTCAGGGGACCGCTCGGATGGTACCACTTGAGTGGCCTGCGCCCTGAAGTATTGACTGGTCTTGGGCGGACGAGACTCTTTTATATGTAGGTTATATTTTAGATATATGTTTTTCGGCGCTTGAAAGGGGAACAAAAGGAGCACCACCAATTTTGGGGTTCCCCATTTTGAGGCAATCCCACATCCCCCAATAAAACCCCACTCCGGCTTCAGCTCAGACATCTTCGGGTGCCCCGGCGAGTTGATGCCGTTGCCGTCGTAGTAGTAGCGAGACTTCACCTTGTTCTGAGCCAGCAGCGTCCTTTGGGACCTCGGGAACCCAAAGGCGAACCGAAACGGCCAACACACGAGCCATGGTCAAAGGGCTTTTGTATTCCACCCTGGAAATACACCCACAGGGTATTGACCCCATTTAGGCACATTTCCGGATAAAACCGTGTTATTTTGAACCATTCTGGGTCATTTTCTAAGGGTGTAATCCCAGGGTGTACTACAAAAAAGACCACAGAATCCTTGCCATGGTTGTCTGAAGCCGCCATGATGGGTCGATGACCATCCCTACCAACCCCAAGAAAGCAGGTCTTTTGACCACAGGCATGTTGTGTTCCGATCTAGGACGTGGGACATCGTGGGACATGGGACATTTCGAGCTCGTCCTTCGTGTCCCTTCCAAATAAACCGCTGGTTGACTAAACTTGGCTTCACAATCAAAACCCGGTATTAAACTGGTCTACCCAGAACCTTTTAAATATCAAGAAGGCGGCCGCAACTAATTCTGGCTGGGACTTTCCCCTACTAACCTTCATCTACCCGGGTTTTGATTTAGGCTCACTTGGGTTGATTGGAGTTGCAGTTGGAGCTAGTGGGATGGCTGGCAAATCCACCCGCGCCAAGAAGCGACCAAGACAAAGCGCAGCCAAACATCAAAGAACCGCCAAGACAAACTGGTGTCAACATAGGGGTACCCCTAAAATGGTGGTGGTGTTCAGCTTAGTTCCCTTTGAACCCAACCTTAAACCATCTAGCCTAAACTAGGTCCTCCAGTAGAGAGGTTAGAATAAGGGTACCCTTTTTTCTGTAGTCTATTTTAGTAGGGGAACCCTCCCCCAAGAAAGGGTAACAGGGCACTACTGGGGGACCGAGTAAAAGCACAGCCCCGACTTGAGGTGACTGTGCCCGGTGCTCATCCAAGGTGTAGGTCAGCAGGATCAACAAGATCAGAGCGAAGAGCAACATGCCTAGCACCTGAGTCACAATCAACACCCGGTGGGTTCCAGACATTCGGCACGGGTCATAAGGGAACCCCACCTCAATGTTTCAGAATCCTCGAGGGACCTTCAGCCAGCTTTTGTCGTACCACCAGGTGAGTCACAATCAAAACCCCGTACCAAAATGGTCGTAATCCAAGAACCATGCTTCAAGAATTAAGGCGGATATCCGCAGTATTTTTTTATGGTTGGGATCGTCCCTTACTAACCTTCATCTACCCGGGTTTTGATTGTGGCTCACCTGAGACCGAACACTGTGGGGCAAACCAAAGCTTTGGTCGAGGCCAAATAATGGCACACATCCTCTGCTGAAGTTTTCTGGGAAATTCACATCATTTCCAGTAGTGACGGAAAATAGAAGACATGATTGTCCTACGAAGAAAATATTGGTTGAGGAGTGCGCATCCCATTGGACCCTTTAGGCAGTCCTTTCGCCACTTTGACAGACCAGTTTGGCATAACAGGAGACCGGATAATTGCTCGGGCCGGAAATTTTGCCTTCATCACGGGACTGTTCTTGCCGGGTTGCTGCGAAGGCGAGAAATCGGCAAATCATGAGAGAGTTGCAGCTCCTTGACACCCCTTTCCTGGTTTTGGACCCCCCAACCTGCTCCGAACACCACGCAACCCGACTAAAACTGGCCCGGAGCAGCTTGGTGTGTTTATGGACGTGCCCCAAACACACCCCGAAACAGTTCCGTGACGCCGGGGCTTTGCTTCACCGGCGGGCTGTAGATTTTGAAGCTGGTAGTTGCAGCAAGACTCTACTGGGGTCCTCTCAGATCCCCGGCTAAAAGTTTAACTTTTAGTGGGTCTGGGAGCCACCAAGTCTAAATCTCAATATTTTCGCAAGCATTTAATCATTTGCTAGGCACTCTCATCATTCAACCTGAGCGCTCAACACCATTCAGGCCCTTCACAAATCTGGGTGAACCGCCTTTTTGATAGGCCTCACTCAAGCCTGTACTAATGGGCAAGTCTCCAGTGATGAACTCTCAAGCGCCCTATTGCTCATCTGCAAAAGGGGAGCGCAAGTGGACGGGTTCCTAAACCTAGGTCCTCCAGTAGAGAGGTTAGAATCTGTTGATACCCACTTTTTTCTGCAGTCTATTTTACTAGGGGAACCCTAAAACACCCAAAAAAAGGTGAGAAAGGGCACCTAGCTGTGCTTTCTGCTCCCCTGCCAAAAGTTCTCAACTTTTCGTGGTTTAATTGGGGAAAACCCAACTAAGTTGGCCAAAAGTGAAAGTCCTAACCTCCTTTGGCAAAATGCAGCAAAGTGGGGGACCTGGCGAACCCAGTTTCAACGGGTCCTGGAGACGAGTGCACCGCCGGGCCGGCGCCCAACGGTCTCCGGACTGCGCCGATCGACTCGATCCGCCGATCCGGGGCCGCGGCCGCGACCACGGTGAGGTTGCTCTCGTCCCCGCAGCCCACGCAGTTGCTGACCCAGACCTGCGGAGTCCCAGCCAGCGCAGTACGACGAAACCTCTGGCAAAGGAGCTGGGCAAACTGGAAAGCAACTCTCAAACTGGATTTGAGGGAATCCCCCAAAAGGACCTGCATCAAGGGTGGGCTCGAACTATACCCACCCGTCACATTTCTTTTCGCAGAAATCGCGGGGGACCTGTACAGTGGCGCCGGGACCGTTGAAGGGAAGAACATCAAGCAAGGAATGCACATGGTACGCCCTTTTCGAGTGCCGGGCATGGTTTTTCCTGACCAAAAGTAGAGAAACCCCAAGCCCCGGCAACAGGTCAAATAAAGACCCCGCAGGTTATTATTATTACTATGATTGTGTATTTTTATTATTTATATATATATATATATATATTAGACAAAAAAAAGAAGAAGAACAAAAACGGAGAAGACAACAAACACACGCCTTCATTGGTGTCTCCTTTAAGGGGACCTCTTTGGGCTCCATGTTGATCAGGGGAGTTACCTAGGCAAACCAAAAGGGAACCACCCATGAAATGCGGTTCTTCTTCTCCAACTTTCAAGTGGTGACTTCCAAGCATTTCCAGGAATCCAAGTTCTTTGAGAAACCGAGGCAGGGCTGGTGTTCCTCATAGGCACGATGGTTGACTAGATCCTCCAGTAGAGAGGTTAGAATAAGTTCCCACCTCGATCCATGGACGCGTAGAGGCCAGTTTGCATTGCCATATTATATACCTCGAATAAAACACCAAGCCTATGGGCGTAGGTGGCAACACAGTGCCTGCGCATCAATGACCTCGGTCCTCTTCGAACACCACCTGAACAGTCATCACCCAAAGAAGCGGACAAATGGGTTTGCCTCAAGTCCCCCCAACAAACCGAAGTGTTTGTCACCACAAGAAAGGGACAGGCCCTAAATGGACATACCCCACGAAGCCACAACGGATGGATGTGTCTTTTTGTGAGGGGACACTGTTTTTGAGGCTTTTCAAGGAGAATCAAAAGTACCCAATCAAAAAATCGGCCTCAAAGGTCTCATCTTGTCACCCAAAGACGCGCAAAAGATGGGTTCGCCGAAAACCCGGGCTCCAAGGCGCTTCCGGCGCACGGCTCTCGGGCTCTCGCTCAACGCGCCTCCCGTTCCCAGTGGGTGGCCGCTTCCACGAGGCCGTAGCCGTCCGGCACGCGGCCGTCCATGAAGATGCCGAAGTCCGTAAGATGAGACCTCGATCACCCCATCACCCCATGGCTCCACCCCAGAAGTCCGGTTCTTTTTGCTGTGGGAAAAAACACAAAAAAAGAGTTCTGCTGCGGAGAAAAAAAAACACGTTCTGGACAAAACTTGCGATTCTGAAAATTCTGAGACTGGCGATTGCGGGTGCCTTGAGTTTGTATCAGGGCTGAGGCTCCAAAAAGAGCTTGCCGCGCAAGGACGAGAGAGGGTCTGGGGATCCAACTGGAAAGAAGAGCCGACCCTTTCGGTGGACAAGGGGTCCATGGTTGTGAAATCACCTCTGTTCGGGGCTAAACATCTTAAACCAAAAAGATCCCGAAGCCCATTTTGGGGAGGTTCCTTTATTTTGACACCAACCCTGGGGATTTGTAAAATGGACCATAACTGTGGAAATCACCCTCAACTTTACCACTGCAAAGGGGGTTGCTATGTGCGATATGGGACAGGGTCCCAATATTTCTCTCGTTTGCCATCAGGCCGCAGGGTAGTTTGGGTCAGCCCCATTTACGATTTTACGGTAAAGCCAATCCGGGCCCCTGGAAATGCAAAGAACGACCTCAGAATCATCAACACATGAACAGAAATTGCAGATCCCTGCTCCCTGAAGTCTTGGGGAAGCATCCTCGTTTCCCCCTGTTTGGGACAGGGTTCCCTTTTTCTGTCCCCTGTTTCTTTGGTTTTGCCAAACGCTCCGGGTGCCCTTGACTTGCAGTGCGCTGCTTAGTACTGGACAGCTCGGTGAACTGAATGATGCGCACCCGACGGGGCTTCTGCCACTCAGACAGGAACTCTGCGTTTATCAGATCCTGGCTTATGGACGCGTTGAAGGACCCAGCAACGCCTTCCACTCCAGTCACCAACGCCTTCCGCTCTCTGCGTGGCTTGAAAGGCAGGTCTTGTCTTCGCCGAGGCTTCAGCGCTCACAGTGTGTGGCTGGTGTGCTTCGGCCCAGCGAGAGAAGGCTCCATTAAGCTGCGCTGAAGGCACACCGGTCACCCGGTCGCTTGATGGCGTCACGCTTCAATGGCACCCAGACAAGGAAGATGGTTTTTACTCCACATGGGAACCCGAAATGGGTGAGTAGCTTTGAAATTAGGGTTCCCTTTTTATGATCAAGGTGGACCTAAACCCGTTCTCCGTTCAGGACAATACACCACCCCTTGGTTTAAGTCTAACTTGGGGTAATCAAAAAGGAATCCTGCTTGAAATAACCCGCAAACGATACCCTCCCACCAACTAACATGATTCTCGGATTCGGATGTTGAACCTATTATCACGCAAGTGGGTGATTTCACCAAATGGTTCGGGGTTAGTTGACCTATTCAGCAGGTGGTTGACTGGGGTTGGAAACCCCAAGCCACCCCATCCGCAATGACCCCCCCCCCGTTAGGATCCCCTTTGCAAGGCCTCAATCAGGTCTGCTTGTCAATTTCGAAAGCGTACGCCCGAACAGAAAGACAAAGAAACCCAACTCCGTGTGGTTTACCACCCCTGCCCCTGCTTCAAGTCCTGCGGATGGAAAACTTAACAAATCCCAGGAGCGTTCACTGCTTGGAAAAAATTGTAGCTCAGCTACTGCCGCCACTATACACAAACAACAAATCCAAGCTTGACCTGAGTAGAAAGAGGCGATATGAATGTGGGACGGTCTTTTGGTCTTCAATGTTCAAGTCAATGATTTTACTGGTTGGCTCCACTGAAACTGCCACTTTTGAAGGAAACACCCCCTATTCAGGGCCCTCAGAAACCACAAATCGAAGGAACCCGGCCTGCAGCCGTTCCCACCGCATGGTTTGTGGCTTTGTTTTTCTGCTATTTTGGTGGTTTCCGCCATTTAAAGGGGTCGTTTTGTTGCCCAGCGGCGTGATGCAACCCGTGTCGTCGTTGACCACACCCGTGGAAGACCTGCAGAATGTCGCCATTTGTGAGGCTCCCTTCCAACCACCAGCCAGAACAGGGGACGACCATTCTTTGTGGGTCCCAACCCCGCCAAACAAAAAGGGATTCGAAGTGGTGCCGCTGAACAACTGGACTGAGTGTCGGGTACTTGGCCTGTCTTTGCAATAAACTTGACTGTTGCTTGTTGGAGCCGCTACTCGGCAATCCCACCCCTACCCCGACGCCCTATTCCGACGCTCTTTGATCAGAATCACAGGATGGTTTGAAATGACTAGGACAGTCTTTGCAGCTTGGGACCTCTTTGCAAACCCAGGTTGCTACTGGCGAAAGGGTATCTCTGGTAACAGGAGAAAAAAACAAGCAGAAACCAAACTAACTTGATTTTCTTCGAGGCTCTGATTCCTTGCGTCACCTCCCCCCGTTCCTCCCGGTTTTTGGGGCAAAACCGACCTGGGCTTTGCGGAAATCGCCAAGATGGAATCCTAGCTCCCTGGTCAAAGTCTTGTCGAGGTTTGACATTTCTGGCACAAAGTTCTCAATATGCCGCCTGGAAACATCCTGCCAATGGGCAACGTTGAATTGGCTCTAAAAGGTGCTGTTGAAAACCCCCCGCGGAAATGTAGGGACCTCTGTGGGAACAAGACTGCGAGCCGAACGCATACAGGGCATCTTGAAAGAAAGGGTTGCAGCCTGCGGAACCTCTGTTCGAAGTATCTGATCTCGAGCATTCAACAATGTGGTGTTAACATCATACCTGGCAAAGGACACACAGTAGATTTAGCGTCTAATGCTTCAACAAAGCCGCTTAAAACAAAGCCGCTTAAATGCTGTAGGAAACCATGACTTGCTCATTTGAAGTCTGTCCAACAAAAACACCGACAAGGAAGATACAAGTGATAGGCCTTCACTTGACAAGTTCTCAATTTTGAGTTGGGACCAAGGGGCCAAACAGGCCCCAACAAATCAATACCTTCGGAAAGGAAAGGAGCTTCTAAATGTGTCTAGCAGACCTGTGCTTCCTTCAGCACCGTTCAAGCGTAGCCTGACCGAGCCCAACCCCTGGAACTTCAGAAACAGGTGCTATGGTCGTGGGACATCGGGCTTCAAAACGGGGCAGTTTCCGGTTTGGGTCATTCAAGGCTCTGGGGGTTGATTCCACAATCTTTTCAACCATCGCTCTTTTCAGAAACCGACCGCCATTTTCCCGATTCCGGAGGTTTTTCTAGAAAGAAGGATCCCTGGAAAGAATGGAAATGGAAGGTACCCCTCGAAAGGCCGCTTCCAAACAGGGATCCGCATGTTCCGAAACACTGCACCAGGAGCAACCTCAAGTTGCTGGCCGAACACCTGATACGTAAAACAAGCAAAAGGAGAAACATGACGGGTTTTCTTTAAAGATACCTCCCAAAACCGGCCTTACAAAGGGAACCGCTACATCAGCGGAAGAGACTTGGGTGACTCTTGAACCTGGACACAGCTAATTATTGTCGTCCCACCCTGAGAAAAAAGACTGCGGCGGCCTATCGCATCCTTTGACCCAGTTCTACTTTGCTGGTTTCTAGAGCTGAGGTAATGACCTCAAAGCTCTCAAAAGAAAGGCGGCTACAACACAGCTCCATCAAAAATAATTACCTCAACTTTTGAGCTGAGGTACTTGGGACCATTGACCCAAAATTCGCGCCGCGTTTCCCGTCGGCGCCAAGCGGATGCCGGGTGCCGCGCCAACGGCCCCCGGCGGTGCCCGCGGCGAAGCGGTCCCAGAAGAGGCACACGACCTCGGCCGCGTGCCAGGGCCGCAGGGGGGAGGGGGGGGGGGGGGGGAGTTTGGCGTGTTGAGGCTCGCGGGTTTTGGTTTTTTGTTTTTGTTGAGAAGGGAAAAACATATCGATCGTCCACAGTAGGGCGCCCATATTTTGAGGCAAGCCATCTGAAGCCCTCTGAGTAGCTGGTTGCTTTTCCCTGAGCAAAAGGCGTTTGTACCTTTTGTAGGTTCAATGGAAACGAAATGTGTCTCCAACGGACGATTCGGTCACACCAAAGACCATGTCTCTTTGATATTAGGGTTTCCACTGCCGAGAGAAAAATGGTTTATGCGGCCCACTTGAATTTATCTCGAAGGATGTCACAAAAGCGTCCATGATACCCGCACCTCCAAAATTGGCTGCATAATAGTTGTATCCCCTTATTCTCTGCTGGTGGAAACCATCTTCAACTCACTGGCCCGAAAACCACGGACCGGCCAGCTTTTGTGGGCCCAAGCACCCAGTTCTGTTCAGCTGCCGCAGGAAGGGGGTTTGTCTTTTGGGGTGCCTCGGAACCCCAAGAACTGGCCTCATTATTGTACCATGATCAAAGTCACCCCCTAAGCGGTGGGCTAAAGGGAAACAACCAACCATTTTCTGACTTTGAGAACCAGAAACAGCCAAAATGATGACCCCAGTAAAATGTCTCGGCTTCCCCCCCCACAAAAAAAGGGCCGTAGGCCCACCATCGAAGCCACGGACTGCGCGAAAACACCCGGCTGACTCCGCGGAGGTGTCGACTGTGCCTTCCTCCAGATTTGAGAGATTAGAATAAGGATACCCGATTTTTGTTCTGTAGAATCAGGATAAAATACGGTACCAACTTATTTTTCTGTAGTCGATTTTACTAGAACCCTCCCCAACCAAAAAAGTGGGTGAGAGGTCGGGCGCCTGGGGACCTAGTTGCGCAGCCTCACCTGGAGCGCGAATCCCCAGACGCCGCAAAAAGCATCAGCCAGCGAGTCACCTGTCACTAGACACACCACTGCGATGGTTTCTATCTTAGTAGGGGAACCCTCAAACTACCAAAAAGTCGGGTGAGAGGTCGGGCACCAATTGCTGGAGGACCTAGGCTTGATGGAATCTTAAGATCATCTTTTCTGGGGGGGAAACCAAAACCGGTTTGACCCTTCCACGGTTTTTGGGTTGGTCCTTTGGTCCCCAGCGTTGGAGAAGAGGCTGGTGTCCGCAAAGATCCGGATCCACTCGGGGGAGCTGCTCTCATCCAGCTCCAGAGTGCTGCCCTGGCGACGCGAAAGCGACGCGAAAGCGCCGAAAGCCTCTGGTGGCACAGGGAGGACCACACGATCCACATGGCTGGAATTAGGACCCCGGCAAAAAAATATCTTTTTGGCCTGGTTAGTGGAAAACAAAGGGACCCCAAAAAACAAAAAATCAAAAAGGGGAGCTAATTCTGCTTTTAGGGGAAATAGATGGGGTTCCCTGATAAATGAAAACAACCACCAGGTAAACCAGGAATCGCCCAACCTATTTTTCGACCAAAACAACCAAAAAGGACACCTATGGCCCTTAGATTCTCCTTAAAAACCATAGCTGCAAACAAAGTTCACCGAATACATACTCCACTGAGCTTCTCCAAAGATCGGCCATGAAAAGCCCTTCTTGCGCTTCCTGCCTGCCTTGATGTTGTTGTTTCTTCTTTCTTTCTTGATGGCTTTCTTCGTGTCTCTAGTTTCTGTATTTATTGTGTTGTTATTAACTGTCCTTCCTCATTGATTGTTCTGTTTCTTTCTTTCTTTCTTTCTTTCTTTCTTTCTTTCTTTTCTTTCTTTCTTTCTTTCTTTCGTTCTTTCTTTCTTTCTTTCTTTCTTTCTTTTCTTTTCTTTCTTTCTGTCTCTTTTGATGGATTCTGCCGCTCTTCCGTTCTTCCTTTCTTCCTTTCTTCCTTTCCTTTCCTTTCTGTGTTCTGTCTTGGTTTGTGATTCGGGTTCTGTTTGTGATTTTCGTTTTGTGTCTCTCTCCCTCTCTCACTCTCGCTCTCGCTCTCTCACTTCTTTGCTCTTCACTTTGAGTCTTTGAAGGGAAACCAGCAAGTCAGCAGCTGGCACACCCACCGCTGACTTCTTCAAAAGCCACGATCAACATAACCTCTCCATCACCTCTCCTCTCCAACCCCTTTTTTTCATGGTTTCCTACGGCTGAGTTCACGCCTTCTATTTGGGTGGAGTTTGGGCCTCAGGGATATTGTCGCGTCCCCTATTTTCGTATTTTTGGGTCTCCCCTTCGACCCGATCGATATGTTGGGGTCAAAATATAGCCCGGTAAAAGGAAACCACAAAAAAAAAAAAACAAAAACAAAAAAACAAATTGTCCCACCCTTCGGGTTTGGCAACCCTGAACACGCGTCCTGGCAGCTTTGGTTGCATGAGACTTTTGGATTGTAGGTTCCACAGTGCACGTCGCAGCCCCCAATCAACGAGCATCCCCAAAACGCAAAGGATCACAATCCCTAACGACTGGCAGTGACCCGCCGAACTTGTGTCACCATTGTCACCTAACTGGCGTCTTTATGGGGGACGGTCTGACGGTCTGACGGTCGCCCCTAGGAGTCCTAGACGGCACTAACTTCAGGCAACCGATTGGAAACAGACTGCTTCAGCGGACCTGAAGATGGGATCCCGACACTCCCCCAACCAGCTTGCCCCGCTTTCGTCCAAGGCAAAGTTGCAAACTGGACTCGGACGCTCATTTTCGAACAGGGGAAGGTGGGGGGAAGCGGCAATTTGGCACTGGCAGGTTGTGCTGATAGGAGCGCCACAGGCCCCAAGGCAATGCTGATACTGTGGATGGACGAAATCCATTTCGCACCACCTAAGAAACCACGGTTGAAACCATTGTTTGTTGGTGTTTTCATTGGAATCATAATTCCAGGGTTTCTTAGGTGGTGCGAAATGGATTTCGTCCATCCACAGAATGAAAGGCTCTTGGAACCACCTCGGAAGACGGAACAACATGGATACTGCTCCAATGTGCCGCAAACGCCAAATGAGGGCAACAGGGTTTGGCGGAGTACCCAACAAATGAGCCCCAACTGAGAGGTCGCGATTCAGAGCCTTGAGCACGTGGAGGGTGATGAGCTGGTTCTCTGTGGACAGTGGGTTGCCTCAGCTGTATGGGTGTGAGTCAATCTGGGGGGACCCCAAAATGCTAGTTGTCCTGTTGGCTTCTCTTCCGGCCAGCCTGAAAAAGGGTCAGGGTGCCCCAAGTGTTCGCCAACCCATCTGATTCAGAGCTCAAAAAGAGTGATTGACAGTGGCGGGATCTGTTTCCGGGGGCCTCTAGTGACGCTCACTTCCCTAGGAACTTACCCGGCCCAACGTAGCTGTGCCAGAGTATCCTCAAAAGTCCTCTGTACGCTGTGTTGGGAGAGTATGATGACCTTCGCGAAGAACCATGGCTTTCGGTCTCGGAGTTGGAACACAACGGGTTCGCCAAAGATGCGCCCCGTTGCGCATATTCAAGCTGCACTGATTATACTTCAAGAACTGGAAGTAAGGGTTTTCGGCGAGTTCACCGAAAATGGTACAATTCAAGCCTGGACAAAGGTACTGTGGATGGACGAAATCCTGGACCACTCTGAAACCATGAAAAACCATTGCTTATTGGTAAAACCATTGGTAGTTGCAGGGGAACCATCGTTCCACGGCTTCTTAGGTGGTGCGAAATGGATTTCCGTCCACAGTAGGTCTCACAACTTGAATGGCTTTAAAGCCGCGCTGAGTGACACGCGCTGCGGACATGTTTCGATGCCCCAATGGACTTAGCAGCGTGTCTGAGATGGCAAATGGGCCAAAAACTAGTTTCCCACCCTCTCAACTACATCTATTCATTTACTCAGAATCTGGGCCTGATTGCAACCTTGGCAGGTCTCAGTGAAGTATGTGCTTGCTGTTCCAATCTGATCCAACACGTCGGTGTCAGCGATACCTTCCGCTACAGCAGCATGCCCTAGCCAAAGGGTAGGCAACTTGGCCCAGTTCCGGCCACTTGGATGGGGAGAAACAAGCTCAACAACCTCACCCACTGCCACTGTTCAAAAACATCACGTTGGGTGACAACCTTAAAACCATAACATTTGATGTGGTTGATGTGGTCGTCACCCTCAACACCCAAAAACACCAACAAAAAAACATGCTGGGTTCCATGTTCAAAGCAACCACGGCTTGCATGTTTGTTCTTGAACCTCGGCGACTTCCAAAGAGACTGGTGGATCTTCGGGCAAACCATTGCGGCAAAGAAAGGAAAGAGCAAGACACAGAAAGAGAAAGAGACGCGGAAAGAAGAGAAAGAGAAAGAGAAAAGGAAGGAGAAGAGAAAGACAAAGAGAAAGATAAAGAAGACAAACATAAAGAAGAGAGAGATAAAGACAATAAATATAACGAGAAAAAGAAAGAGAACATAAGCTATAGTTTTGATACGTTTGACACTTCCGCCAATTGGCTTCACTGGCTCTACTGGTAGAACATGATGGTAAATTACCAGGCCGCACCCCCCGCAATTGTAGATTGGTCAGGGACTGCCTACGTTTTTGTTCATGAATTGCAAAATGGGTCTGAATGTTAATGGGGGGCCCTCTGGTGGACATCATTTAGGTGGGGATTTATGTCCACCAACCATTTGGGGGGGGGTTCCCCATTAAAACTCCTAGCCATATTCCATTCAGAGGGTGATCACTTTCGTCCCCCCTCTTGCTACGCAGCCTTCGAGACAGATCGAAGAGCCGGGCCCCGCGCTGTCCGACCAGTCATAGATGTTCTTCAGATACTCCACGTAGAGGTAGGCGAAGCGCGTGAAGGGGTTGGTCGCTGTGGGAGTGTCGCGACCTCCAGGATTTGTCGAGTGGAGTTCGAATTTCACTCGACCAGAAAGGATCTCCGGAAATTGCGGTCACAGCTTTTCTCAGTCACAGTTCTTGCTGGATTGTGTGGACCTAAGATCCTAGCTTTTTTGATTCACAGCTCTTTGTGCCATTTGGCAGATCCAACCTGTAAAACTCTTCAGGCGAGGGTGTGCCGGCGAACCTGTCCGAAAGACGTTGGCAAAGCTGCAACCCTTACCCAGTTGCAGCCACTGACCCGAAAGGTACAAAAAGAATTAACACCCCTGTTGGTTGACCTGTTTGAGGTCAAGAATCCAAAGGAAGCTAGAAAGATGGGGCGTCCTTTGAAGACCGAAGCGCCAATGCTGTGGAGGGTCCCCCCCGGTGAAAAAAGATCACGTGTCCCATGCCTTATTCCAGTTCGCCCTGGGACACCCCAAACGGTCAAGGATTTTTTGGGCCACTTGAGAGGTCGGTTCCCGCCTGGTTTCTTGCAAGCTCATACTTTTAGATCTTAGGTAGAAAATGACCGACACAGAAATGGGCACTTCTGACCCGGGAAAGGGTCGGGGATTTAGGTACGGGTCAAACTTAAACCACCAGGGGACCGCAGATTTTAGGCTACGTTTCCACTTGCCAGGGCAAGCCATTTTGGGGTTGCCCTATTTTTTGACCAGCCATTTGAACCGCCAAGCCACCCAGGATGGCAATAGCACTGATCATTTCATGTAAACTCCCAATCACGCGGAATGAAAAATAAACTCCCTCAGACAAATAAACGAACTCAAACTATGAACTCCCCACGAAAGAATCCTTCATGACACCTGCTCCATGAATGTCAGCCAGTTCACTTTCAGCCGCCAAAGTCAATGTAACCAAAGAATTGTGGCTTTCCGTCTGGCTTCCCTTTAAAGCAAATTGTTTTTGAGGCACTCAAAAACACACACGCACACACACACACACAGAGAAACACACACAGAGAGACACACACAGAGAGGCACACACAGAGAGACACACACAGAGAGACACAGACAAAGAGACACAGACACACACAGAGAGACACAGACACAGACAGAGAGACACAGACACAGACACAGACAGAGAGACACAGACACAGACACAGACACAGACACAGACACAGACACAGACACAGACACAGACACAGACACAGACACAGACACAGACACAGACACAGACACAGACACAGACACAGACACAGACACAGACACAGACACAGACACAGACACGCACACGCACACGCACACGCACACGCACACGCACACGCACACGCACACGCACACGCACACGCACGCGCGCGCGCGCGCGCGCGCGCACGCACGCACGCACGCACCCACACACACACACAAACACACACACAGGCACAAACACACACCACACCACACCACACCACAGCACACCACACCACACCACAGCACACTACAACACAACACAACACAACACAACACACTACACACTACACACTACACCACACCACACCACACCACACACACACACACACGCACCCACGCACGCACGCACGCACGCACGGACGAACACAGAGAGAGAGAGAGAGAGTCACAGAGACACAGAGACACAGAGACACAGACACACAGAGACACAGAGTCACAGAGACACAGAGACACACAGACACACAGACACAGAGACACACAGACACAGAGACGCAGAGACACAGAGACTCAGAGTCACAGAGACCAGAGACACAGAGACACAGAGACACAGAGACTCAGAGACACACAGACACACAGTCACAGAGACACAGAGTCACAGAGACGCAGAGAAACAGAGACACAGAGACACAAAGACACAGAGACACAGAGACACAGAGACCACAGAGACACAGAGACACAGAGACGCAGAGACACACAGACACAGAGTCACTGAGACACAGAGTCACAGAGACACAGAGACACAGAGTCACATAGACACAGAGTCACAGAGACACAGAGACACAGAGACACAGAGACACAGAGTCACAGAGACACAGAGACACACAGACACACAGACACAGAGACACAGAGACACAGAGACGCAGAGACACACAGACACAGAGACACAGAGACACAGAGACACAGAGACACAGAGAAACAGAGACACAGAGACACAGAGACACAGAGACACAGAGACACAGACACAGAGACACAGAGAGACACAGAGACACAGAGACACAGAGACACAGAGACACAGAGACACAGAGACACAGAGACACAGAGACACAGAGACACAGAGACACAGAGACACAGAGACACAGAGACACAGAGACACAGAGACACAGAGACACAGAGACACAGAGAGACACAGAGACAGAGACAGAGACACAGAGACACAGAGACACAGAGACACAGAGACACAGAGACACAGACACACAGACACAGAGACACACAGAGACACAGAGACACAGAGACACACAGAGACACACAGAGAGACACACAGAGACACAGAGACACAGAGACACAGAGACACAGAGACACAGAGACACAGAGACACAGAGACACAGAGACACAGAGACACAGAGACACAGAGACACAGAGACACAGAGACACAGAGACACAGAGACACAGAGACACAGAGACACAGAGACACAGAGACACACAGAGACACAGAGACACAGAGACACAGAGACACAGAGACACAGAGACACAGAGACACAGAGACACAGAGACACAGAGACACAGAGACACAGAGACACAGAGACACAGAGACACAGAGACACAGAGACACAGAGACACAGAGACACAGAGACACAGAGACACAGAGACACAGAGACACAGAGACACAGAGACACAGAGACACACAGAGACACAGAGACACAGAGACACAGAGACACAGAGACACAGAGACACAGAGACACAGAGACACAGAGACACAGAGACACAGAGACACAGAGAAACAGAGACACAGAGACACAGAGACTCAGAGACACACAAACACACAGTCACAGAGACACAGAGTCACAGAGACGCAGAGAAACAGAGACACAGAGACACAGAGACACTGAGTCACAGAGTCACAGAGACACAGAGTCACAGAGACACAGAGACACAGAGACACAGAGACACAGAGTCACAGAGACACAGAGACACACAGACACACAGACACAGAGACACAGAGACACAGAGACACAGAGTCACAGAGACACAGAGACACAGAGACACACAGACACAGTCTCACAGAGTCACCCACGTACCCATGCTTTTTCGGGGGGCTCCCTCACGCAAACATCTGGGTGAGGATTTGAGAGGCAGCAGGTCTTTCCATTTACGGGACAGGAACTTCTACAGGAAGCCAGCCAAATGGGGTTCTGGCTTGCTTCCTGTAGCATCCAACCCTCAAACTCGGCTTTGAGTCTCCCTCAAAAGTCAAAAACCCTTCTGCCGCCTCGGCGAACAAAACGAGTTTTCGGCCGACTTTCCGGCGGGGAAACCTTGAAAGCCGGGGCGGGGGGCGGTTTGGGCGGTTTGGGCGGTTTGGGCGGTTTGGGGCTGGGGCGCCGGCTGTCCGGCGGCACCTGGAAGGCGGAGGGGAAGATGAAGGCCGGGTGCCTCGGTCACTCGGAGCCCCATGGCTCGAAGGATATGGGCCCTCTTCTTCTAGGTCCTCCAAATTTGAGAGGTTAGAATATGTTGGTACCCACTTTTTTCGGTCTATTTTAGTGGGGGGTTTTCCCTACCAACCAAAAAAAGTGGGTAAAAGAGAGGGCGCCAATTGCTGGGGGACCTAGGTTTTTGGAGGCGACCCGTTTTGGGGGTGAGGGAAACGAAAGGACACCATTCAGTTTAGGGCACTCCCTATTTTTGACACCTATATGGAACCCTCTAAATGGGTGCTTCTCAAAATAGGAGAGGCTATAAAGATGGTTGGGTCCCTTTGGTTTCCCTTTAATATGGTGAACAGGGGGGGTCCTTCATTTTGAGAAAACCCATAAATGGCAACTGGTTCCTGTTGGCTTCCCCTTGAACCAACCCAACATGGGTACCGAGCCTCAAAAAAGGCACACCCTTGTAGCCCAGTTTGGCTAGTCATCCCCTTTAGTTGACGTAACAGTATTTCTGCCATCTACTTTCTAACTATTCCTGCATTTGCACATTTGACCGCACCTCTATCCACCTAAAATGCTTTAAAGCGCTTTGAAGCACTTTTAGATCCAAGATTCAAGATGCAAGATTCCCAGGACTCCAAATCTGGAACCCTGAATCCAGCCTGGGCCCCTAAACGCTTTGACGCCCTTTAAAGCACTTTTGGATTCAGGATTCAAGATTCCCAGGAGAATCTTGAATCCAGCTTGGGGCCCGCGTTTTCATTCTCGTGGCATCAAGATTGGGGCCCCATCCCAGGACTCTTTTTCCTGAATCTTGAAAGCGCTTTGAAGCATTTTGGGGGCCCCGTACTGGATTAAAGATTTAAGATCTAGATTTTTGAATCTTAGATCCAAAGTAGATTGAACCGATCCAGACATTTGACTTGCCACTAGAATGGTACAGACCCACAACGTGCAAAGCCCAGGAAGCTCAGATTGAAAGCCTTGTCACCCAGTTGGTGGGCAGTCCTTTTGGCGTGACAGGGTCGTGGTGACGAGGAACGCAACAGCAAGACCCAAACATTGGCCATGTGACAAACAAATGCGGGACCCTTTCTTGGTGCTTGACTAGGCCCTCCAGTAGAGAGGTTGGAATAAGGGTACCAATTTTTTTTCTGTAGTCTATTTTATAATAGTTTAACCCTCGAAAAACCAAACAAGTGGGTGAGAGGTCGGGCAAGGACTTGCGCCTTCCCGCGCCGACGGGCCGACCTCTTGGCTTCCGGGCACAGAGCTGAGGTTGGTGGTCTTGCCGATGGTGATGGTGTAGGCTTTGCTGGTGAACCTTCGCGGTGCGAGCTTGAGCTGGCAGCTGGCTGCGGGGTGCTCCTTTGGGGAAAAAAGGGCGAGGAGCCCTTCTGCTAGGAGCCTGAAGAAAACCGGACGACCATGACCAGGTTGCTCTTCTAGAAAGAAGGATCCCTGAAAAGAATGGGGAAGCTGACGATTTTCTAAGGGTTTTTGTATTCCACCCTGGGACAACACCCACTGGGTATTGACCCCATTTAGGCACGTTTCCGGATAAAACCGTGTGATTTTGAACCATTCTGGGTCATTTCCCAAGGGTGTAATCCCAGGGTGTAATACAAGAACCCTGAGAGATTTCCAAGCGGTGACAGAAGTCCGGGCGAAGATCGGCAACACCAAACCCAAAAAAAAGGGAATGGCCAAGGGTGCCATCCAGAGGCCCCATAGAGAACCCACCCCGTGTCTAAGGCTATCCCAACTAGGTCCTCCAGTAGAGAGGCTAAAATAAGGGTACCCACGTTTTTCTGTAGTCTGTTTTACTAGAGGAACCCTCCCCCCAAAAAGGGTAAAAGGGCACTACTGAGCCAAGATGGAAGTAATCAGGCCATAACAGCCTTGGTGAAGAAATTCCAGTAGCCAGGGGCCAAACAAGTTGCCTATTGCCCTCGCACAAGGGCCTACCGCCCTGATATGAGGGTGTCCGATTCTATTTAGACCCTCTTGACTTCTGCCCTTTAGGCTTACAAAAGGCTCCAAACAAAGGCATCTCGAGATACCCTCATATGGGTGCGTCCAAGAATAGGGGCCGGTTTACGGTTGGCGACCCTTCAACACCATTCCTTGAGATAAACTCAACCACTGCTTCCACTACAAAGTAAAACCCTGCGTCTCAAGATTTGCGCCGCTGGGGCCGCTGGGGTTACCCAAACTCATTCCTGCACTCTTCAGCCAGGTCCAAATCTCTCCCACGCACGCCCCAGTTGCAGCCAGCAACCACCACAGTTGCGACAGTGTTGCCACTTCAGAGGGGATTCCCTCGGTATCACAGAGAACGGTGGCTCCGACAACTATGAACCGCCCAAACGTTTCAGTGACAACCCCCAACGTGTCATTCTTTCCAAGGACAACACGAGCTATCTGAGTTTTCCCCCACCACACAATCACGGATTCCGGACCAAAATTCGTCCGCCGTCTCAACCAAAAAACAAAGCCTACGAAAGGACAGCCTGGCCCAGATCCAATCCAATCCGAGAAACGTGAGCGGGTCCAAGGTGGTCTGCATCTGCACCAGCAAGGACTTGGAGACCGTATCCTCGGATCAGCTCTCAGATGCGCAAAGCAAAGGAGTTGTTTTTTCCAAAGTCCCGCAGTAGAGAGGTTTGATTTGTTGGTACCGACTTTTTTCTGTATTCTATTTTAGTAGGGGAACCCTCCCAATTAAAAAAGTGGGTAAAAGTGCACTACTGGCTGACCTACTTTCCGTCTGAAACCGGAGAATTTACGTTGGGTGGTGGTGCAAGCGAAGCCCGTAGAAGACAACCAGTTTTGGAGTTGTGGGGTCCCCTAGTCTGGAAGGAAGGCCTGGAGCGTGAAATGGGGAACTTGGGGGCCGGGCCCCCTCGTGTTTGTGGGACATATTGTCCCCACGTCGCTCCCGAACTGAGAACAGTCTACCAAAAATTCAGTCACTTGCCCGTGTGAGCAGCAAGAGACTCATTGCCTGTTGACTCTACTAAGACGTGATTGAGTTGCCAAACACCGCAGATTGAATTTACCACTTGGCTTTAATTGGCTATGCAGCTTAACTTTTGAATTCACCACCTGGGCTTTGATGCCTCTGCAATTTAGCTGTCAAACAACATTTGGCTATGAACTTCGAATTTACCACTTGGCTTCGATTGCCTATATTCAATTTAGCTGTCAAACACTGTTTGGCGATGACGCTTGAATTCGCCACTTGGCTTTGACAGGCTATGCAATTTAATTGTCAAACACCATTTGTCTGAAGTTTGCATCACCACTTGGCTTTGAATGGCAATGCACATTTGTTATCAAACTCTGGCTATGAAGCTTGCCTTCACCACTTGGCATTAAATGGCTATGCACCTTAGTTGTCAAACACCATTTGGCCATGAACTTTGAATTCACCCCTTGGCTTTGAACGGCTATGCAATTTAGCTGTCAAACACCATTTGGCCATGAGCTTCGAATTCACCACTTGCCTATGCAGTTTAGCTGCCAAACACCATATAGCTATACCGCTTGTATTCACCACTTGGCTTAACACCATTTGGTTATGAAGATTGAATGGACCTCTTGGCTTGGAATACCCCAAACCCTAAACCCTAGGAAATCTGAATCCGAAACCCCTCAACAGATGTGGACACCGGCACTGGGCTTCCGGCCCGCATGACGTTCAACCTGAGGCTCCGAATTTCTCGGAACCGTGTCGAAACATCGCCTTCCGATTTCACACGTTAAGCTTCAAACGCAGTGGCTGATTTCCCAAAACACCAGCCCGCAAGCCCCGAATGACGTGATGGTGATGGTGATGCTGATGCAAAAGAAGAAGAGGGAGAAGAAGAATAAGAAGAATGCATGAAACATGAGCGTGTTCTCCTGGATCCCTTCCCTGATTCGGCAATTTTTCTGGGCGAAAAATAATGATTCACCTGCCCAGCCTGCACCATGGTCGCAAAACCTCGGTAGGTGAGGTTGCTATAATGTCCTAACTTTATCAACCCAAGTAGTTGGAGGGCCCCTGGTTAACCATATCCACCAGTGTGTCTCGCGGTCTGAAACAGAAGAGATGCTTCCGAAAAGGCCTTTGCCCCTGCTTTGTGCGGGAACCTGATGTTCCATGGTGGATCCTTCCTTTCTTGGCATTTGACACTTCGAGGGGAATGGTGGCAACTAGTCCATTATGTGTATGAACACGTCACAGAATGTGTCATTTTGCCACAACCAGGCCGTGCGGAGATGGGTACGTCTCAAAACAGGGGAGGCCCCGACAATTGTGGCTTTCCGTTTCGTTTCAGTTCAAACCAAATGATGCCCTCCAACAAACACAAAGAGAGAGAGAGAGAGATAGAGAGAGAGAGAGAGGAGAGATGCTTTCGAAAGAGCTACATCAAATCCTGGAAGGGTTCACCTTGGTTGTGATACCCCGCCTGGTGATGCGCTGGCTCGCGTTGCGTGCACGTTGCCAAACAAACTGGTGCATGGCGTCATCCTGTCACAGGTATGCAGCCGGAAAAAGCCAAGACTGGCAAGGAGTTTCCCGGTGATGTGGCTGTGGGTCAAAACCAATGGTACCATTTTGGGGTAGGTGCACCACCCATTTTGGTCTATTTTTGTGGGGATTGGGATGTTCACTGGGGGTCATGGCCACATGGGCGTGCTCCAAAAGAGGGCCCCCCAAAAAATGTGTTTTGCTTTTTGGCGTCCCTTTGAACCCCGCAAAGGGTGCTCTTGAAATTTGCACTGACAGGTTTTGATCTAAGGGCCAAAGGAGATTGTGCTGCAGCCTCCTAACTCAGAGCCAAACATGCAGGCAAGGATACGCCAATTTGGATTCAATTGTAACGTGAAGCCTGTTCCACAAGAGGACACCGTGCCGCGCAAAAGGGGATGAGGTGGATATCAGGACCCCTGAACATGAGTTCTTGGAGTTCCTAAGCTTCCAAAACTCTTGATTAGGCTCTTCCCCAGGTTCCTGAAATTGGGGAAACTTCATATCTTGATGTTCAACCTACGCAGGTTTCACTCATAAGTCAACCAAGCCTGCTGACCCACACAACCGCGGCAAACCTACGTACTTGCAACATGAGGCCCTTATTTGGACCCCAATGCGCACGTGCTGGGCATGGTTCAAAATACAGACCCCCGCCCCCCCCCCCCTGGCTTAGACTGTTCCTCTGTGTTCCCCTTTAACCAACCTCACAAAAAGTATCCTCAAGAAAGTACAAGCTCACTGTCCCTTTCAAGTGGAACCCGGGCCTGGCATCCTGGTTGCTTCAACTTCAAGCTCTACCTTAATTCTCCAAAACTGAAGTAAGAAGTTGGATCCGCAAGCAAATGGCCTTCATAATCTGCCGCTTCTGTCGCCATCCCCCCCAAAAAAAAGGTGGAATCGACGTCGCTCGCAGGCAGCCAGCTGGAATCGAGGAATCGATCGAAGTCCTGGGCGCGCTTGTCCGCCTCCAGCTTCGCCGCAATGGCCGGCCTCGGAGCTCCGCTCAGCTCCGCTCAGCTCGGCAGACGTCGGGAAGTCGGGGGGGGGGGGGGGGGAAGCTCCCCTGCTGCCAAAAATGGCTCCGAGTTAGGAGGCAGCAGCACAATCTGCTTTGGCCCTTAGATCAAAACCCGTCAGTGCAAAACGCGTTCCTTCGGTGTCCCGGGGTTGCTAAATGGGGGGGGGGGTCTCTTTCAAGCGCACCAATTGCGGGGTTCAAAGGGACGCCAAAAAGCGAACACACATTTTTGGGGGGCCCTACTGTGGATGGTTGCGAAATCCAGAAATCGCACCACCGTTCAGAAACCATCTGGAACCGGGATTCCCCTGTAAATACCAACAAACAATGGTTTCAACCATGGTTTCTTAGGTGGTGCGGGATTTCGTCCGTCCACAGTAGGTTTGCTGCCAGATTGGGCGACTCAGACTTGGAAGTGGGTTCTGGCAAAAAAAACTCATCGAACTGAGGAAAAACACCATGTGTTGCCAGTCCTCACCATTCGTCTGACCCCCATCAACTGGCCTTTTGACTCTCAAGCACAAAAGCACGCTGGCTGTGCGTCAGAAAAATACGTTGGACCTCCTTTGTTGGGGGGGGGGGGTCAGGGAACCACCACGAAAGCACCTGAATTGAAAGATTCAACTGATTGTGATTCTGGGTTCTACGAAAATGGAATTGCTCGACATACGCCCCATTAAGCAGCGTGGCATTGAGTACGGCTCACATACAACAAGTGCACTATATACTTCAAATGGATAAACGTCTGAGCACCGTGCACATGAGGAATCGTTTGCTTTCGATTACTCCCCACTTGCCGAAGGCCTGGAAATTACAAGGTGACTCGAGCGTCCTTTTAGGGGAAATAGATGGGTTTCCCTGGTAGATGAAAACAACCACCAGGTAAACCAGTGCCATCTATTTTTCGACCAAAACAACCAAAAAGGGCACCTATGTGCCTATAAAAATGTGCAAGTTGCCCAAGACAGGCCCCCAAAAAAGAGCATGGCAATCACCGCAGTTTCGTCCGCCCCGGATCCAGCACAGCTTGGGCAGGGCAACTCCACATCTTTGAACTGCGAGGCGGTTCCAAGATCTGCAACCCCCCCACAAGCCATGGAAGATGCTATATAAACGCCTGAAGAATTATAAATTTGGCTGTGGGGTGCTTCAAAACCAACTCAAGGCATGATCATACTGTGGATGGAGGAAAATCTGCACCAGCTTGTAAATGGTTCATTCCATGTATTCAGACGTGGGGTGTCGTCCATCACAAATGATACAGGATTTCGTGCATCCACAGTAGCACTGTATGTGTGTAATAACTTCGCTCCTTGCTTGATCCGAGGACCACTGCAAAAAAAGAATTTGCGTTGCTTGACCAGATCTATGGATTTAACGGGAAAAACAGCAGGACACCACGCATCTTGGGGTACCCTGCTCTTGAGACAAACTCAACTCTGGGCCAAAGGAAACCAAAGGAAGCGGATGTCCGACCGGGTTCGTCACTTTCATTTCAAGCTTCGCCAGGTACACTTGGCTCGTCCGTCCGGCCGTTCTTCGTTTTTTCTTTTTTTCTCAATTGCCTCCGGGTAAGGACGGACAGGGCTCCTCAAAAACATCCCACAGCCCTAGGGCAACTCACCCAAAATCACCAAGGAAAATCAAGGCTATAGACCCCCCCAAAAAACAAAACATCCAAGAAGGTGATGTTCGAACATCACCAAAACCGGAACACCAAGCCTTTTTCGGCCCCAAACGCAAAGTTTTGATCGATCCAAGGGGCGTCATGCTCTGGAAAGCCACGATCTCTGCCGCGTCCTCGAGGCCCAAGGCGCTGTGTTGGTCGCAGATCACTTCAAAATGGCCTGGATTGACCCTGGACGTCAGAAATACACGGGTGTGCGGCTGTGGATAGTCAAAAATAGTTGGAAACCCCTAAAACGGCTTGGCCTGGTACATGGAACCAAAGACTAAAACCTGCGGTCCCCTGGTGGCTTAATTTTGATCCACACCCATGTCAACATGAATCTTGTTTTCCCTTTTGGTTCCATGTATGCGGACCTGAACAGGTCCCTTCATTGTTCCTTCCCGTGTCCTGTAAAACCTTTCATTGTCGTTTTGATTCTTGCTGTGGTTTGTTTTCCTTATCGTGGTTGGACATTGGCCGGGAAATTGCGCCATCTTCCCCAGCTACCGTGCCATATACTTTCCCCCTGGCGTCAGGGGAACTGTGAATGGTCCAACGAATATCTCCCGCTACTTTAACTAGGTCCTCCAGATTTGAGAGGTTAGAAAAGGTTGGTAGCAACTTTTTTTCTGTAGTCTATTTTAGGGGAACCCTCCCAACCCAAAAAAGGAGAGCAGGGCACCCAGCTGGACCTAGCTGAGCCTCAAGCCTTTCGCCAGGCGAGCCATCCTTCGTGGCTCTGGGAGCATCCGACTTGTGATCCGCGCAATCCAAGGCGCGACCTCCATTTGCTTAAGCCCCTGGAAAACATGAAAACATATTTCCAGTAGTGATAGATTCCTTTTAAACCAACAGGGTTTTTTTTGATTTCTTTTAAGAAACAAAAACAAGAAAAAACATCTTAAGCAAATGGAAGCGACCCGTAACGCACGACCGAACCGCCCAGTCCGCAATGTAATCGTCTTGGCCCAGCAAAGCCTCATGGCGTCGCTCACGGGGGCGGCCATCTGTTGGTCATCCAACTTGGATCTGTGTTCAAAGGAATCACCCGCCCCCCCCCCTTTCCCCTTCAAAACCCATACCTTACCAGGCACCTTGGTCATTTTTGGGGTATCAAAAAGAATCACAAAGTGGCTTCCCTTTTCACTTCAAAACCCACAAGACCCAAACAAGACACCTGGATGTCCAGCCGTGGACAGGCGTCAACCCCGCTTGGAGTGACCCAAGGATCCAAGGATCCACGCCAGAACCAGAAAACTAAAAACCCAAAAAACGGAAGCCGGATTCAAGTCTTGGTAACCAAAAGGAAGAAACCTGGACAGGACCCCTGTGGCACTTGTGGTATAAGATGCTGGCTGGCTATGAGTACTTTCAATACCATGGCACCTCGTGGCAGGTCAAGCTGCCATCACGGCAGTCACAAACCAACATGCGATGCAAATGTTGGAACTGCTGAGAATTCCTCCTATTGGCGCGTGGATGCAAAGACCTTGACGTACAGGACATCTGTCTTGGCAAGACTTAGACCCCTGCAAAACATCAACGGTCGCAGAGAAAACGGGAAAATATAACAGGGGCAACACAGTTGGTTAAGTCAGTGCAACTGCTAAGGGACACCAAGCCCGGCGGCTTTTCAGGGAAGGACACCTTTGCTTTGGCTTGACCTTGGCCGACTTTGCGAGTTGCCGGAAGACAAAGAGACAAACATGGGTCCGCCTTGTGTTCTTCATCTTCTTTTTCAACAGCTGAAAGCTTTGGGGTCTCAGCGCAGATAGGCTCCGTGGCGGTCCGGGGCGGCCCTGAGGCAAGGTTCCACGATGGTTCCACCAGGCTGCGGGGTGCGAGCATTAAAAAGGCCAGGGCGCCGTGTCGAAGACCTGAGCTTCTTTCGGGGGCCTTTTGGGTTGGTTTCAAACCCCGCCGCCCTTGGCCAAATCTCCCGCGGCGTCCCCGCTTTGGGCTCCGGGCGGCTTCCTTGGTGAGCCGCTGGGCTTCCAGAAGCATGGGCCTCGGATGGACGAAACAGAGCCTTCCCCTTTTTTGGTTGGCTGAGTTTCAAGGGGACCCTTCCCCCAGGAAAACGGGCGCTGGGCTGGGATTTAGGCCCAGAGTCCACCTTCTCGTGCGACAGAGCTAACCTTCCATCTGATCTTTCGTCCCCTGAAAAACATGAAAAAAAAACACTATAAATATGTCCAGTAGTGATAGATTCCCTTTAAAACCAAGAGGGGAAATAAAATTGTCTTAACCGGATGGAAGTCATAGAAATCAAGCGCCGGGTTCTCTCGGAATCCTTGGAAACGCCCAGGTTCATGCACCTAGAAAACCACAAAACATGTTGGAGGTTTGGGGTCCAGGTTGGACCTGGTTCAGGAATCCCGGGGTGGTTTAGGCTTGGGTGGTGCATGCACCTAGGAAACCAGCCAAGCATGTTGGAGGCCAGCAAACCAAAATTAATGTGGAGGCTGGTTCAAGGAAACCACAAAACATGTTGGAGGCTAAAACTTGGTTGGAATTAGGACCCCAGCAAAAATATATATTTTTTGCTTGGTTAGAATAAAACAAAGGGAAGCCAAAAAAACACACCAAAAAACAACAAAAAGCCGAAAAAGGGGAACTAATTCTGGGGAAGAAAAGATGTCAACCCAAAAACCAGATGCCTCACTAGAGCCAAGGTCCATCACCTTGGGAAGACTCGCAAATCGCTCGGTTGATGCATGCTGTGCCATTCTCTTGCTGCAACGACCCCTCGGCAAAAAGCTTTTCACCTTTTGCGGGTTTACTGGAAAACCCAACTCGATTTCAACCAAGTTAAAGTCTAAAGATCCGTTGCCCAATAGCAGTCAAGTTCTTAGTGGAAAGTTGAAACCCTCTTTTGGCTGGGCTGAAGAGAAACCTAGAGGAACCATCCCCGCACTTTGAGACAAACGCACATCAGCGGATGAGAACACTAGGGAACCCTTGTTGGGCTTGGCCATGTGTTTCGCAAAAGGAACGCAACAAACAGAAGGGCAAAAAAGTGCAATTCAACAGACTTGTCATTGGATGTCGGCTGCTGGCAATTTTGGGGTGTGTGCGAAGAAGAAAAAAAAAGAAGAAACAAAACGGTGCAGTGCTCCAATTGCAAGCGTAGGACTCTCACGAGGCAGATCCGTACAGTTGTCTTCCCCCCCACTCACCTTTCACCTTGTCATCCCAAAAAAGCGGCTCCCTTTGGACCCCGAAACCCTTGACTGGAGCTCCGGACTCCGGAGCGGGCAAAGACCCAGTCAGCTGAATCGACTTGAACCCTGAAAACCCCTGCATCTCTCCAAACGCAACAATGAAACTTGGCCCAAGAGTCCTTTCTCTGGGTGCTCTAATAGGGAGGTTAGAAGTTGGCACCCTATCTTTTTTCAGTCGTCTATTTTTTGTTGGGGGAACCCTCAAAAAACCAAAAAAGGGGGGGCACCAATTGCTGGAAGACCTCAGATTCTGCGTCCCACTCCGGGCGCGTTTCTCTCCGAAAAACGACCTCAGGTCCCAGGCAGCTCGTCCGCCTCCATGGCAAGAAGCCGATCGCCCAAGGACTGCGACCTGAGGCGGCCAGGATTTGTGTGGCCTGAACCAGGGGGGTCTTCTTGCCACCTTTGGTGAGAAAATTTTGGTGATTTCCTCAAAAAGGAATCCTTCACTACGAGGGGTCGATCAGTGTTCCATGAAAGCTGGCAAAAAGACCCCGGCCCGGGGGGTTCAGGAATGAGCCCGGCTGGATTTCCAGGTTGAGGTGGAAGCCGGTTCAGGGCTGTCCGTTTTCAGATCCCCGAAAGTGACGAACTTTTAGTGGGTGAAATGGAAATCCAACCACTAAACACTAAAAAGCTAAAAGGCTAAGGAACCGGATAGCTGAGCCACCAAGGGTCGGATAGTGAGTGGGGGCCATTTCCCGTTCCCTGCCAAGTCGTTGCAACGGTGGGGACCAACTGCACCCCAAAAAGTCAGATGCTGGACCAAAACCCGCGTCACGCAGCCAGGCACCTGGTGGTTCATCCCAGTGTTCCATGGGTTTTATCCAAGTGGTGCACCACAGTGCGGGTGGTAAAATAATGGTCCGCCAAGTGAGTCACAATCAAAACCCGGCATTAAAATGCTTGACCAGAACCATGTAAGGAAATACGTGGCTCAAGTATGGTTTTCCTGCTGGCTTTCCTTGAACCTTAAGATTTGTTCGGAGGACACGAAAAGGCCAAAGAACGGGGGAAACGACAATATGACCACTGGAATCTTGCCCAAAAGATGACTATGCAGAAAAGGGAACCTCGTTGACAGGTTGGGCCGCCTGTGGCTGGTTGCAACCATTGGTTTGTTCAAGCCCTGCAATGCGGCCTGGCTTCCTTTCGTTTCCTTTCTAATCTCCAACCCCCGGCCCCCAAAAGGCCTTGAAAAGACATAATCGGAGGGCCGGACTCGGCATGTTTCAACACTTTTCAACCGAAATTTGGCCCGGTGGTCCTGCGTTCACGGGGGTGGAAGACGCCTCAAACGCCCTCCGAAAGGCTCGTATCCCATTGAAGAAACCGGCTGGGGGCGGTTTCAACCGAGTGAGCCCAAAGAGGAAAAAACCTACTAGCTCCACGACCCAAGAAGGGTTCTTAGAACGGGTGCTGAGAACCATTCTGGTGGGTGGGCCCTAATAACCTCCATTTGCTCAAGTCCCCTGGAAAAAGTAAAATAAAAATGTCCAGTAGTCATAGATTCCCTTTAAAACCAACAGGGGAAAATAAAAAATAGTCTTAAACAAATGGAAGTGGACGGGTTCTGAGAACCATTCTGGTGGGTAGGGCCCTGATCATTGGCCCTAGCTTGCGGCAACGGTCACGGGACATGCTCCGTTTCTCTCCTTGCACCCAGGGAACTTGGAGGACAGAATCCTCTGCCATGGAGCCATCACTGATTGGCAAATAGTCAAGTGCTGGACATAGCCATGAACCCATATCCTTGCTTGGTTGCAACCACCCCCCGGAGAAAAGTTTTTGTTTTTGTCAAAAAAAAACGTTTTGGGGGGTTAGTGAAACACCCCTTGATTTCCCAAAAGGTTGAAGTCTAAAGATCCAACCCAACAGCAGTCAAGCTTGACACAAAGAGGGCACCCTTACATGTGGACATCTGCGAAACCAACGCAAACGTTGACCATTCCCAAAGACACATGACACGGAAAGTCATTCAATCTCGTCATGGCACGTTGACTCCAGATCAACAAAGCCCCCAGCCATGAATCATGGAAGAAAGCAGCCGCTCTACAATACAAGAGGATCCACAGGACCCAAAAAAGACAATGGCTAAAACCATGGTCTTCGGAGATCTTCGGAGCCCGGCCTAAAACGCGGCGTCGCGAAAGCGGTATGCCAAGGGCGACAAAATCTGTAGGCCTGATAATCAAAGTGTTGGAGGGTCCAGAAAGATGTCTTGACAGGCCCAGGCTGGAAGTAAGACACTGAGTTGCTCCGAGGGAACAACGCGAAACTGGAGGGCGAAGTAAAACGAGTCCCGGGGCAAAAATTGGGAACAACATGAAACAAATATCCTCCCACCCTTTTCACCTGGAACCTGACGGACAAGGGGGTCCCTTTAAGAAGAAAATTGTCCAAACCAGGACCCCCCGAACATCCTGTCTCCTGGTAGGTCCTCCAGTAGAGAGGTTAGAATAAGGGTACCCACTTTTGTCTGGTCTGTAGTCTACTTTAGATGGGAACCCTCAAAAAGCCAAAAAAGGGGTGAGAGGTCGGGCACGGCACTGGGGGACCCCAACGCCGAGTGGCGAAATCTCGAAGCCTCGAAGCCTCGGAGCCTCAAGAGGCTCGACTGGGCCTCCGGGCAAATTGCCCCGGGCGAAGATGAGGCGACGCTCGTGGGAGCTGGGGTGCCTTGGCCAAACCGCCAAACCCTTGGCGCACGGCCCAGGGGTGTGTGTGTGTGTGTGTGTGTGTGTGCACAGGAAAATATCTCAAGGTTCGGTTTCATATGTTTCTTCTAGCCCAGCATATAACATGCAACAAGAAGGGGGGGACGCAGAAAGTATCTTGTTTCTCTAGGGGTTGATTCCTTGTCCATTCTTTTCAACCATCGTTCTTTTCAACCGGCTGTTTCCCCTGGGTGTTTGATGGTTTCCTGAAAAGAAGGAATGGGGAAGGCACCCCTAGAGTTTCATAATATTCGTCCCCAAAATATGTGTAAAAAAAATGGTCTCAGGAACCCTCCCAGTGGTTGGTTTCCATCTGTGTTTTTTTTCCAAAGCAACTCCAATAGGGTGGGCATTGATTCCCCGCACGCAGGACTCGGAATGCTCTTCACGCTGTTGAATGGACATGGAGCTGCGGCATTTCCCCAGCCAAAAACAACACATGCTCTCCTCTGCCAAAGTCCGAGTGAATGATGGCTGCTGTGTTGTGATCAGATGAGGGAACAAAGGGCAGCTAGTAGCTTGGTGGTGGGATGGACCCTTGGACTTCTCGCAACCATCGATGATTCCCGAAGTTGATGATCCGGAGCCTCGTAATCTAGTTCCAGCGCAATGGCATTGGTTCAGTCGGGTGAGCAGAGCCCCAAACCGATTGACACTTGATTCTACTTATGCATGCTTCCAAAGGTGAAGAACACTTACAGTAATCCCCATGGAAACCACTGAACTATGTACTAGGACTTCCCCACTACTGTGGTCAATGAAGGTGGTGGGTGCTCAGAATGTTCGGTTACTAGTCTTTTTGGGTTTTCCTTCGCTCTTTCTGGGAACCCCTTGTGGTGAAAGGTTAAAAGGCAAGCGATCAATGTCCGCGGTTGCAGTCCGATTTTGGCCTTTTTCAAGAGCGGCTTCTTGGTGCTTCGCTGTTTGTAATCGGATCAAAGAACCCGGATTACAAGCGGGTGGCCCCATTGGGTCCTTTCTAAAAGTGGACACCCCCTATCAACCAACCAAGGGTTGACTAACTCACGGAGACACACCAAAAAAGCGACTGGTTCTCATGGAACAACCCTCTATCAGCCATGGGTTCTTGGTTTTGCTTTGCCACTGGGGCGCACGTGTGTCAAAACTCTATTGAACCCGTAGAATAACCACTCCCCAGGCTCCGTGCAGGTATGCGTCACATCAAAGCTTGGCACCCCTTTTGGGACTCCTAAGCCAGGAGAGTTAACACAACAGGGTCCCCTACTTGTCTCACATTCTTTAGCCCCAAACAGCTGCCAGAGCATTCAATTCGGGTCAGATTGGACTTTAAGTCTTTGGCGCGCTCACACTGGTTTGGAGGCCTTGCACCTTACATCCTTCCCACAATTTCGACTCAGAAATTTCTATGACGTGAAGATAATCACTGTGCGATAATTTGGGCTGACCTTAAATGGGCTCCAACAAACGGGCTCTAGGCTTGAAATGGGATGCAAGCTGGGAACTTTTTGCTGCTTAGGTCATACGTAGCATCACCCGTATTTGAGATGGCTTTGTATACATACAAAAGGCGTTGGCACGTCATGTGACCCCTGCAAAAAGTCAATCGTTTGGCGTGGTGGAAAAACAGTAACGAACGCATTACAATGCAAGGCCACTGCTAAAAGTTCAACTTTTAGTGGTTTAGTGGAAAACCCACTGGTTGGCAAATAGTTAAAGTTCCAACATCCAAGAACAATGCACCACGCGAGCTGAAGGCAGTCCTTCTATTCGAGCAACGGCTCGCCATCAGCCACGCGTAGCTTGTGCAGTCGCGCCACCCCAGGTAGTACTGCGTGCCCAGCCGCGTGTGACTCGCGAAAGCGCTGGTGCCAGGCAAATCACCGCTGGAATCACTGCAATCCATGTTCACCGGATGTGTTTTTCGGTCGGCGGCTTCCTCCTATTTTGGGGTTCCCTATCTTAAAACAAACCCCACATTGCGGGCACATCGAGAAAGCCTTGGCAAGCCTTCAGTCTTGTTCGGCAAATGTTCCAGGAGCCTTCATTCAGGTTCTATGTTATTCGGTATATATGGATGTTCTGCGTATTCTGCTCGAAACTATGTAAAATATGTATGATCAAGCTGGCAGATCTACTGTAAGATTTGGCTGGACCAACATTCTGCATACATGATTCTTCCTGTTTCGGAAAATATTTGGCTGGACCAACATTCTGCATACATGATTCTTCGTTTTTCGAAAATGACTCTCTTCTATTGGTTGAAAGATAAACCTGGTGAGTGCGTAGGGTCCTTCTTTGGGTTCCGTGTTATTGGGTCAGTACACCAGCTTGCTCCATGAAAGGGTCACTGAATTTCGAGTCCAACCAATGCCAGCACCTTGCAAAGGCTATCGAAGGGTACCAGTGCCACTTGTAAGTTGTTCTTGGTTGACGTTGGAAGGGGAGCAACAATGTCTCAATCTTAGCAGTCAAGTGGTTGGGTTTCAACCACTTGTTCCACAATAAGCAAACATGTAAAATGTTTTCCAACAACAACCATGTGGTCATAGCTTCGGTGAGAATCCTTACTAGGATGGTCTAAGTTCCCCACTGACGGGTTCATGACCATCCGCTTGAAAGCAAGCAGGTCTTTGGAAGGTGCTACCGGACTCTCGAGAGCTAGGCCCCAGGCCAACCCTGGTACGCCTGCTCCCTGTCGTACTCGGAGGCCTGCCGAGCAGCGCCCACAAAGGCGGTGGGAATTCGGAGAACCGCTGGTTGACCTCGTTTTCTCACCTTCCTTTCAAAGGTCAGGGGGTGATTCTTCCACCGGCTCAGGGGATCAATCCGCGCCACATGCTGTTCGAAAACGAATTCCTCTGGGCTGCTTCAGGGGGTGATTCTTCAAACAAAGCTTGCCTGAAGATGTTTGCGCGAAGTAGCGCCAGCGTCCTGAAAGGCATTGCTACTCCTATCCAAGCATTGTACCATATCGTGCAACGCTGGAAATGAACCTGCAACGCCTGATTCTTCTTCACGTGACATTTCTTGGGACCCTTGAGAATAGGGACGTCATGTGATGCCAAACCGGCCAAGGCAATGTGCTGGTAAAATGGGTGGTGTCCCTTTGGTCTCCCATTTACAGCACACTCAAGGAGTATCGGTGTCCGCTGCTACGGGTTTAGAAACCTCATAGTCCCATTTGAGGTCGGCAAAAATTCTGCTGTTGTTCCGCAACCCCAAGTTAAGGGGATCCCAGCATCACGGCTCGCGAGCTTTCCTGAACGAATTGGTGGAATCGCTCGAACATCAAACCGGCAGAAACCTCGTAGTCCCCTTTGAGGCCGATCCCTGCAAATTGACATACTCCTGGAACCCCGAAGACGCGTTTTAGAAGACTCTCCTTGGGGTGACCTCCTAAGAGAGTAGGATTCGACATATTAATCAAGCTGTCCGACGGAACAGGGCATCCGGACCTCGCTCTCGTCCACAGAGCTCAACGGCTTGTGGCGGTGCTTCCAGGAGTCGAACCAGCCCTGCACAAGATGAGCGTGGTTTCTCTTTTTTAAGACGGGTGTGTCCTTTTCGGGTGGTGCTAGAGGCCCCCATTTTGAGACAACCCATGGACATCATGTTGGTGGGGATCTCTGTCGTGTGTTTGGGAGGCTTGTTTACTAACGGGCAGGTCCCACGCCCGCGGCCGGGCGGGTACCCTTTCGTCAGGTTGGCTTGAGAGCGCAAAAGGAAGCCCGAACTCCATTTTGGGGGGTCCTCACGCCTTCCCACGGGGCTAACATGGGGAAACCACCCCACGTCTGGGGCCGTGTCCGCCTCACTGTTAAAGGAAGGACTAGGTCCTCCAGTAGAGAGGATGGAATAAGGGTACCGTTTCTTTTTCTGTCGTCTATTTTAGAGGGTTCCCCTCATCCCCTCCCACCAAAAAAAGGGGCGAGAGGTCGGGCACCAATTGCTGGGGGACCTAGAGGACATCGGCATCACATCGAAAAGTTGACTCCTTTCCCACCTCTGTTTTCAGAACCCAAACATGTTTGGGTGGAAAATGTTGGGAAGTGCCGCTTGTTTCTCAACCATCCTTCTTTTCCAAAGCCATCCGTTTGAACCAAATCAGAGGTGTCTGTTAGTTTCCTCTTAATTTCCCTGCTACCTACCACAGAAATTCCGAAATCCATTCTAAGAAGAAGTGTAGAGATTGTTTGGTCCCGGAAAAAGAGTGTGATCCCGCATGGGGAGGAGCCCAGAAGATCTGGGCGGTCCCCCTGGAGAAGGACGCTTTCCCCGTCTTTCAATCAAAGAAAGGGCTTAGGGCAGAGGTGTCATTTTTGGTTGAAAATAGATGGGTTTCCCTGGTAGTTGATTGAACCACCAGGTAAACCAGGAATCGCCCAACCAAATCAACCAAAAAGGACACCTATGGTTTAGGGGACCCGAAAATCCGAACATGAGGGGTTGCCCTTCCCAGCGCGAAAAACCCGTAGCCTCCAAAGAAAACCCCCGTTCAGTATCTATTTTGAACCAAACTGAAGTCAAGGGACTTCTATGCTTCAGTTTCCGATCTTGCAAAAGGGCCCCTTGAGAGACAAACCCGAACTAATGAGCCTCTGGAGGTCTGGAAACCACGCTTTATATTTGTTTTGCTTTGCTGATGTGTCAAGGGTAACAAAAAGACCGAGTTTCGGCAGGTCCGCCTGTTGAAACATACCCTATTTGTCTGGGAGCCTCACCAGACCACGTCCAATTGGTTTCAGTTTGGACTCACCATAATACGAAATCATTCGACCCGAGGTTGTGCCTATCTTGAAACAGGCATGACTATTGGGGATGAGCCAAAATTAGAGACTCCTCCAAAACGGTTGCTTTCCTTGTGGTTTTTCTTGCAAGCCGTCCCAGAAAAGGGCCAACTTGCTTTGACCACCAGACAACGAGTCCTGACACTTTTCTGTCTTGCCCAAGCATGCCGTGAAACAAGTCTGAGGCAACTAGTGCAAAAGCTGGCCACACCACCATCCTACGACTGCTGAAAACCTAGGTCCTTCAGTAGAGAGGTTAGAATAAGGGTACCAACTGTTTTCTGCAGTCTATTTTAGTAGGGGAACCCTCCCGCAAAAAAGGGGAGAGAAGGGCACTACTGGCGGACCTAGAAACCCATCTGGGTGCCTAAGCAGGGTGTGAAGGTCAAAAAAATACACTAAAACCGGTGTGGCACTCGGCACCTGGCCATCCACGACTTCTCCTTTTCTCACGGGGTTTTGGAGAGTGAGCTTCAAGCTTCCAGCGCTCCAATGGGTCCAAGCCAGCAAGTCTTCGCTGGTACAAGGCAAATGGGTGCACAGGGCTTCTCAAAGAGAAACACCCAATGCCTTGGTTCCTGGGGGCCTTCCCTTTGCCACCCTTCCAATGGCGCTTCTGAGAAAAAATGTCGAAAGAAAACCCGAATTCGACAGGGAATTTACAATCTGAGACGTGCCGGCCCGAAAAAAAGGCCCGCCGAGTCTTGGCCGCTTTAAGTAAAACTAAAAATCGGGAGCTCACCTGGTCGGTAGGTCCTTACTCACTTGTTTCAGGCTTACATGTTGTAACATTTCGGAGTTGCTATGCTTGTGAACCCTACACTTCCACAATTCACACTGCAACAAAAAGACAACGGAAGGCGCGCTCCCTGTCCCGGTCCTGCCGAGTCCCCATTGGCGCAAGTCTGAGTTGAGGGGAAAAAGAACGGCTAAAAAATTGGCGTCTTTTGGGTGGACATCTGTGAGCAACCAGTATCGGACCGCCCGGCCCTTTTTTCTCTTCTGATCTGCGTCTGTGTCGTTACCTACTGAAGAAGCGAGCACCCGCAGGCCGAAAGCGACAGCCAGCGAACGCTGAGCGCTAAAAGCATCCAAAAAAATGCCTAAATGTTAGCCGTCTTTTGTGAAGCCAAAACGCAAAAAAAAAAAACACTTGCTTACACGAAACAAGGGAACGCAATCACCAGCATCCCCAGCATCCCCGGCATCCCCAGCATCTCGCGTGCTTGCTGAGCCGCCAGCACCCCCAGCATCCCCAGCATCGCAGGTCCAAGTGCGAAACACGCAAGCAGTAAGCAAGCAAAGAGAAAAAACAAAAAAGGCACGCAAAACGAGCCAGCTCAACGCAGAAAGCACCTCGCAAAAGCATGGTAAAACGCAGGTGTTTGCGCAAAAATGCAGCGAGCGAGCAATTCCCGGACAGATGGAAAAGACACCCAAATTTTAGCCGTCTTTTTTGGACGCAAAATTCTGCAAATCGGGCCGAGCAGCCGACCCCCTCCTTTATCCCGTTCCCCCCACCCTGTGGCCCAACTCTCAACCGCTTCAAAGAAGCGCTTTCCGTCATCAAACAACCAACCAACCAGAAACAACCAATCGACCAACTATCCAGCTAACACGCAAAGAATCAAGCAATCCAGCAGTCAAACACACAGAATCCAGCTGGCGTCATCAGGCATCAGACACCAAATCCGCGCGCCCTGGGGTGTCCCGGACCCATCGCAGCCCCTCGAAGTGAAAACATCCTCGTGCAACTGATGTCCGCTCTTATGGCTAATGATGTAGACCCCGATTCTTTAAGTGGTTATCTAGGTCCTCCAGTAGAGAGGTTAGAATAAGTTGGTACCCGATTGTTTTCTTCTGTCGTCTGTTTTAGTAGGGAAACCCTCCCCCAAGAAAGAGTAAAAGGGCACTACTGGGGGACCTAGTTATATTTCTGATCTCACGATCCAAGAAGTGGGACACGTGAGACATGTCAGACACGCAGACACGACAACCACATAAACTTATTCCGGATGAGTCAGAGAGGTCGGACATCTTGGACATGTCAAACACACCAGAAACGTTTTGTCTGCGTCTGAGGAACCAGCAACGTCTCACCAGCCATCGCCAGTGCATACATACACTATAATTAATTTAGAAAGTCACCAGCCCCCCAATGGTTCGCTGTGAAAGAACCCTCGGTGAGGATACGAACCCAGGCCACCATCCCCAAACGAAGAGCTCCCTCGGCAACCCCGTGCCTCGTCCTTGCCCAGTCCTGGCTTGTCCTGCCGGCTTCTTGCAATCGGGGCGAGATATGTGAATCTTTCGGGGCGAGCTAAAAATGTGTGTCTGAACTTTGTCGCAACACAATTGCAACTCAGCCGGCCATTCAAAAAAAAGACACGCTCAAGCATCAAAGGTTCCCTTTTGGGCATTCCTCGTCTATGCTCCCCGGAATTTATGGGGGAAGTTGGTCGGTGAGAACTTTGACGGTGGTGTCCCTTCTTGAAAAACCACTGTTTGGACCATTTGGGTCTGCCTCGAAACAGGGACCCCAAAATGGTTGGTTTCCTTTTGGTTTCCCTTTCAAACCAACTGAAGTACCCTCAAACGCTATTGAAATATCGCCTCATTCTTGCGGCACCCGAAGCGAATATGATCAAATAACATCTCGAGGCAAAGCAACCTCTTGACCAAAGACTAAATATCGAAAGTGAAGATATCTGCATTAACAGCAAATAACTGATCCCTGTGTGTGTGTGTGTGTATGTGTCAGCAACACAAACTGGGATGGGCCATATCCGCTGGGCTTGCTTGATGATAGGTCAGGTCATAACTCACATAGCCCACAGAACCTGGGAAAAACATTAAGCTTTTGGAACCTCCACTTAACCAAAGAAGCTGAAAAAACGGCTTTTGCGGGAGCAGCGCGCCCGCTTGACCCATGGACTTTTGGTTCGATTAACATGGTCTTCAAGGCTTATGCAGGCTTGACTAGAACCCCACGGCGCTCACAAGGTCAAGTTGCCTCGCAGCCTGCGGGCCCATTTCCTGAAAAGGAATCGCATATCTTGGCTCAGTTTGGTGGGTAAAAAACGTCCCGTTCTTTCCAGGGATGCTGTTGTGTTTTTTCTCCCAGAGAACGCAGCGAGCAGCCTGGGGAAACGGCCGGCTTCTGAAAAGAACGTCACCCTGCACTTTCCGCTTTCGGCCCCGCTCCAGACGCCGGCCAGTTAATCCAGGCGCCGTCTGTGGCACCTCGGGTTTTCTTGTGGCAAAAAACGCGTCAAAATTGCGCCGGCGTTCAAAACACAAAATCGGTCATGGACCCCCCAAAAGCTCAATCTGTTGATCGTAGGGAAACCGTCATTTTGCCGAAAGCTTCAAAAGGCCAGAGGGCCGCCAAAGAGCAACAAACTCACAGGAACCCCCAAAGGGTGCCCTACCCTCAAGGCACTGCGCAAACGGAAAACTTGGACCAAAAGCCCAAAAAGCTGCCGCTGAGAAGCTTAACATGTGAGCTTATGGTTATTTTGGAAAAGTGCCTCGCGAAGATCAAACAGTACCCAACACGTGCTGGTCTAACTTGTTGGAACAGCATATGACATATTCAGCACCAAGATCACCTCTCGAGCCCAGAAGCCTCCTTTGACCCTCCCATCGAGTCTGTTGAGATCACGTGGTAATGAACGGAACAAACAAGTGGTGCGAGGAGCATAAAGATGCCCACTGGGCGGAAAAGAGCCGCAATCCGCGCGGAAAAAAAGTTGCCCTTGGTTTCAAAAAAGAAACCTGGGCTACTGAAGCGGCGAGGGCGGAGGACTTGGTCTGAGAGGTGGTCTTGGTGCAGAATATGGTATGTGCTGTTCCAACAATGTTAGTACACCAAAAACAGCTTGTTCTTGAGTGCAATCCGAACCGTTCTTTTTTTTTAGGGCGGCCCGAAAGGACACAAACACACGCGCACACACACACACACACAAACACATGCCGAAAACTTCACGCCAAGATCTCATAGAGGAACAATACCAAAAGACCCCGCCTGTCCTTTCTGCCCTCGTTCTGACTTTTTCGACGCAGTACAACTCTTTTCCGCTCCCAACAACCACCCTGGAGGGCTTTAACAGGCATCGGGTTGGGAATCCAGAATTCTCACGTTAAAACCACTACGCATAGGGTATGATGTATGCCTGTAACGTAACGTAATTGAATGTAATATGTATAATGTAATGGGGCATGTAATGCAATAGAGTATAATACAATCACGTCATGCAACGTAATGTAATGTACTGCAATACAACAAGTCAATGGAACGTAGTGTCTTTGCAAATATGTATGCACTATCATCAAATTCAGAATACGCCGCAGTAAAAGCAGGCAGCACACAGCGACGCCCTGTGAAGTCGGCTCCGCATGTCAAACCACACGCCTGACAAAAGGCTCGCAGCTATCAGAACCCTCTGCGGACTTTCGGGGTCGATCATCAAAAAACTGTTTTTTAAACCATCCGACTCGACCGCTTTTTTTTGGTCCAGGGTTGGTTTATGGGCCATTAAACAAGTTGGAGGGTCACTGGCCCGGGCAGAGGGGCCATGACTCTTCCAGGTTGAAGTGGATGTTCTCTGGATGTTGACAAATATGCCAACAAACATGAACCACCAATCCTTGCCCAGTGGCCATGGAAACAATCGCAGCAACTTGTTTTGGGCTGGGCAGTTTGAAGGGGAACGCACCCAATTTCCACTGGTTCAAAGCAAACCCGAGACTTCCGCCCCTTTCCGAATCGACCCGATCCGTTTCGCATCGAGGATTGGGACCGTCACGGCTCCTATTCAAAGCGTCGCCGTGAAAATATCAAGACATCCGCCAAGCTTCTCCCGTTTCTTGACGGGGCTGTCCAGTGATCCCAACGCCAGATTCGCGCGAACAGGGCACTGTTGACACCCATCTCGAGGAATCAAGGCCCCTCCAAAGCGGGTTCAAGAAGTGAAGTTTGCAGGGTTTACCTTGAAACGAAGGCCCAAATTGGCCCAGCGCCGGGAACACAAAAACAGATATGCAGATCTTCAAATTAGTCGAATGCAGTCTAGCCTAAAATCTATTAAGCCAATTTGAAAGAGACTCCTGTCTCAGGTGCAGAAAAAACAAGCTGCTTGATTTCCTCCCAACACGGGCAGGGGTCTTCTGAAAGCTGCCTGGAAACTCACTTCCTGAGTGGATAGTCCAGACCCCAGCAGAAACTTCGGGAGTGAGGAAACCTGGGCTGCCCGCTTTCAGCTCCCCGAAAAGTGACTAACTGTTATGTGTTGCCATAGTGGAAATCCAAGCACTAAACACTGAAAGCCTAAAAAGCGGATGGCTGCGGATGGCTGGGACCCCTTGGGCCATTGGGACCGCGGGCAGGGCATCCGTTGCCGTGAAACCAGCAAGGCGGCTCGTTGCACAAGGTGTCCGTGTTGCGCCTCAAGGCGGGCTATCAGCGGGCGGACCCCAGAAACTCGAGAAACCACCCACATGGCCATGGGTCAAAGTGGCCATGGGACGCCAAAAAGCAAAACACCATTTTTGGGGGGCCCCTTTTGGAGCACGCCCACGTGGCCATGGGTCAAAATCTCGTACCCCCAGTAAATATCCCAATCCAACCACTAAAATAGGTTCTAAAATGGGTGGTGAATTCACCTACCCCAAGATACTATTGGTTTTGACTCACAGCATCGAAAATCAGGGTGTGCCTTAGCTTCAACACCTATCACATCTCGGTGACACATCGATTTGGCTTCAAAGTAAACCATTCACCCTTTCATAGCCTCTTATACTGGCTTCACGAGGGTATGTAGGAATCTAGGGACCACTAAACAAGAGGCTCACAAGTAGGGGCTATCTCGCACCCTGACTGTCTAATCATACAGCCCGCTTTCAGGTATGGGTGGATTCTGAGGAATTGGGTGTGCCTCAAAATTAAAAAGGAGGGGCAAACCTTTGGTCCATGTTTCCACTTACCAGGGTTCCATTTTGGCACCTGTCTTTTTTTTTGAGCCACAGCCAATTCACTCTCGAAACCAAAATGGTGCTGCCGTTGGGTGGGGAGTGGAGCCAAGAGAAAAGCCACCAAGGGCATTCAGGAAAGACTCCCAGCCATGAGGGGGAAGCGGGTGGGGGGTCCCTAATTCCATCTATCTAATCTTCCCCATAAAAGGGAAAATGGGACCAGAAATGGAATTCCAGGGGGCACCCCCCTCCCCCAATTCCAATTTTAAGGGGGTGGGGATTCCTAGATGCAAACCCATTCCCCTACTTGCTTCACAGGAAATCCACTATACTGGAGACTCAAGCACGATTCGCGGCGTGCCAATACTTATTCGCGGAAAAAAACGAAAAACACACACACACACAGGATTGTCCTCCGCAGGGAACATGATTGAATGGCCCTCCTGATCCCAGATCCCCTGCTCAGAACGAGCAAGATATGCTTTATGAGTGTCTGCTGTTGGGGGGTACATTTTTCACCTTGGTTTACAGAAAAACCAAAAGGAAGCTAACCATGTTGCGACATATTAGCTTCCCTTTCATTGGTTTGGATTGGAATGGATTGGTTTGGCACCTTCCCCGAGTGTCAAAAGGGGTTCAAATCTCCAAACCACCAATTGAAACCACCACGGGGGGCTGAATATAGGCGTTTCATTGCTCACTCATCAGTCGAAACTTAGGCCCCCTCAAACCATATGGCTGGGGTTGCCCAAGGGAAGCAAGGACTACACCCGCGGTCCCCTGGTGGTTTAATTTTCACCCATACCCACATCTGATTTTGTTTTGGAGCTGACGCTGCCCCTAGTGCAAATTGTGCGATCCCGATTCTGAGCGACCCCTGAGACAAGACACCCCCTGGAAACTGCTACTTTCAGTCCCCCCGCCCCCGACCCTTGACTCAGACCCCACGCAACAAGTTTCAAAGGGCAAGCGAAGGAAGCCCAATAGGGGCAGACTGTATGTCTGTATGTCCCTAAAAACATCACTAGGGAGACTCATTTTAGGCCCCAGAAGCTCAAACCACCCAAAAGGCGCACAATATACTGTGGATGGACAAACAAAAATCCTTGACCTAGGTCCTCCAGTAGAGAGGTTAGAATAAGGGTACCAACTCCTTTTCTGTAGTCTATTTTGAACCCTCCCAGCCAAAAAAGGGGTGAGAAAGGGCACTACTGAGGGACCTAGTCACGATGAGACCTCATGACTACTGGTTGCTAAACCACCTCGTCCCTGGCGTTCCTTACGCCCACCGTAGGGAGGGCAACGGGGGGATCGAAAAACCACCGGGCCACCCCGGCGCATCGCAGCAGGTGAACCAAGTGACTGGCTTGAAGTCCTACGCGGAGCTTCCGGCCGGTGCTTCGGAATGACTCACCATCCATCTAGGGCTTCTGGGCTGTCCGTTTTCAGATCCCCCGCTAAAAGTGACTAACTTTCATGGGGTTAAATGGAAATCCAACCCTTAAACACTAAAAGACTAAACGGCTAAGGAACCGGATGGCTGGGAGCCACCCAGGGTTCGACTCAGCGTTGGTCGCAAAAAATGAATCAACTGGGGCTTCTCATCGGGTGTCTTTCCAAAAAAGCTTTGGGGTTGCCTTTTTGACTCTGGAGTTGCGAAGGGAGCGGGGTAGGGTTCCGGAAGGGTGCTGTTGGGGGTTGCTGTTGGGGAGATCACCTGGGCTTTGGGCTCCATGGTTTGACTGTCCCACAGGACCGGGAAACTGAAGGCGATCACCTGTTGCAATCTGACGACAACTGGACCGAAATGGGCACAGCCAAGTTCAACAGCCAACCGTGAATACCTTGATAACCCCCATGAAGTGTTCAGCGGATTTGGCGGTTTTGCCCTTCATCCAGGGCCGTCCCTTGATTCGGGGCACCTCACGTTCTAGCTGCGCATGCTTACTGCCTGGGGTGTTGTTTTTGGATTGGCTAGGTGCTTCCCTGAGCATGCATGAGTTGCGCAAGGAGTGCTTGCATAGCAAACGGTGCTGAGCCAAGCTGCGCAAGTTAGCTTGTTCGTGTATCTCTGTTGGTCTCTGTGTGCCTCGGTGTGTATTTGTTTCTCTGTGTGTCTCCGTGTATCTCTGTGTGTCTCTGTGTGTCTGAGTGTGTGTGTGTGTGTGTGTGTGCGTCTGTGTGTGTGTGTGTGTCTGTGTCTGTGTGAGTCACTCACTCACTCACTCACTCACAAAGGGGACAACACCCGCGACGTTTAGGCAAGGTGCATGTTTCTCGGAAGGTCACAAGGCTGACCAAATATAAGCCAAATGACAGGTGACTCATGGGCGATGCGGCATCCATTTTCTGGAGGCAAGGTTTGCTTCGGCCTGTCTGGCGTCTTGTTGAGTTTACTTTAAGGATGAAGTTCGGCTGCTCGGGATGCCTTGGTGCTTTTGGGCTCCGGAGCCAAGGCAATCTATGGGTTTGCGCTTCTCAGAAAGCTCGTCCCGCTCAAGTGCACCCGCCCACTGGTTCAATCAGAACAGCTGGTTGCTATTGCAGTGGAAAACATTCAACCCTACCCGAATGGTAAGTGTTTTTTTTTTTTTTGTGCAGTAGCCGGTGGTTTTGAATGGATCTCCTGTGTCATGTTCCACAATGTTTATCACTTGGTGTGGCGGGCTACCAGCATGGTAGGTAACCTGCCAGTTTTTACAGGGTGGTTTCCTTGGTTACCTACTACACAGGTAAATGTCCGCAGGGGTGTCCTTTTCATGTTCTTTTGTCTGTGTTCTGGCGAGACATACTCAAAATCTAGAAAGCAACAATATTGGCCCTCTTATAGGATCAAACGCGTCTTCCAACATGGTCTAACGGTCTGCTGAGTAAACACGTGGATGGGGTTGCATCCCTACAATCGGAACCCGGTCTGATTTTGGTGAAAAATGCTGACTTTGGGGGGGAACTGTTCGGCATAACATGAGTCGCAATCAAAACCCACACAAATGGTCGACCCAGAGCCATGTAAAGAACTAAGAAGGCGGCCGCAGCTATTTGTGGCTGGGATCGTCCCTTACTAATCTTCACTTACCCGGGATTTAATGGTGGCTCGCATGGTCCTTGCTGTTCACCCCCCTGCAAAAAGTTAACCTTTTGGAGGTTGGAAAACACCTTTATTTCCCAAAAAGTTGGAGTCTAAAGATCCAACCCAATAGCCAACAAGTAACATGGTCCTTGCTAGAGGCGGGGTTGTGTCTCCGTCCTCTGGGCTGCAGGCAAGGCCGACGCGGTCGCAGAAGCCCGTGTCGCAGGTTCGGAGGATGTACCTTCCATATCCCCGTCCAGCCACTGGACATCGTCCCCGCGGAAAGAGGATCCTTACATTATACACCTGAACATTGCCTTGTAAATGGTGGTGTCCCTTATTTTGGTGGAAAAAGCCACGTTTCAAATGGGCAAAGTGTACTTTTAAGGAGCCCGCGGACAGCTTACAACATTTCTACCTAAGTTGCGATGAAAACCTGTTCTTCAAGGAATCTACCCAAGACTATGCAATGAATCAAACAAAGTCTTTTAGGGTTCAGAGCTCATCGAATTTCGGGTTTGGAGACCTCCCTGCGATCGCCTCCTTGGTAGAACCGCAAATGGCGAAACGAGGGCAAAAACTTGCGGCAGAATGTTCTTTCAAAACCTCCCGTGAAAAACATGCTTTTCTTTGTTGGGCCCCCACCACCCTCTCGGCTTATGAAGCCCTTTCTTGTTTCGGGCCCCATTTTCCCTGGCACCCAGTTTGGACTGGCACAATCCCCCTTTGGTTTGGGCTCAGAGGTTCCAGGGTCCGAAAGTATCAGGGTGTTTTTTGAGACCCCTTTCCTCCCCTTGGACCCCCCGTTTGGAACAAAAGAGTCAAAACTCCACAAGCGGCGCGAAAAGAGACGCATTCAATCGTGTGCGCGGCCCCACGACACGCTCAGAATGGAACCCCTAAGTCCTGGAAAGCTCCAGAAGCTCAAAGATCTTGAAGCCCCTTCCCCCCAAAAAACATACCCAAGCCCAACAAACACCTTATCGAGCCCACCCCTAGACTCCACTTCTCTGAGCCCGGAAAACCCCCAGAAGCTTCAGAACACCTTACCTGGAAGTCCTAAAGCTTCTAAACACACCCCAAACTCCGTCAAACCCCCAAGAACCCTGACAGCCCTGAACCCAAACCCACACAACATCTAAACCCAAGGCTCCTCAACCCTGCCAAAGATCCCCATGGACGGGGGGTTTCCCAAGGAAACGCTTGGCAGAGGGACCACTTAGAAAACCCACTTGAGTCCAGGGAAAGGGGTGCAGGAAGCGAACCAAACGATCCCAAGTTCATCAAGTCCATGCGCTCAGTTCATGGCAAGGGAAAAGAGCTGCCTATGCCCAGACAGGGAGCAAACATACATCAAGCACATCCCAGCGGTGTTGAGCAACGTTGCATCCACTTTGCGACTTCCCCCTCCCTCCAACTAGCCGGAGTTTTGGCTCAGGTCTACTCCATGAGGGCAAATGTCAGAGAAACAGGCACCCTTCTGGTTGAGCAGTTCAGCCAAGTGATTCACTCATATGCCTTTTGGTGCTCCAACCCCTAAATAAGTTCAAGGAACCGACATCGATGGGTCACTGGTTCGGCTCCAGCGACGGGTGATTCTCCGGCAAGCGCGTGGCCTCCGAGGAAACCGCTCATCAACCGCGAACTTCCTGGGGTCGGTGGTTTTGGGGCTGGAAACTACGAGCATTAAACGCGCCAGTTGTGGGTTCCTCATGTTTTGAGGCCACCCCAAAAAAAGGTGGTGTTTTTTCTTGGCTTCTCTTTGAAGCAAGAACAAAACGGGTACTTTCCAAGAAAAAAACTCGCTCGATGGAAGTTGGTGTCCATTTGATTTCCATTGAAAATTCCATCCGGTTCCATCTCGTTCCATCCAATTCCATTTGGTTCCGTTTCGACCCGGCTCCAGCCAAAGAACTCGCAACTTGTTACTCATGCGCTTCAGAGCCCGGTCATCTTGTATTGTTTTCTTTGGATGATCTGAGAAGCTCAACGCTCAACTTGCTGGGCACCCAATCCGTGAAATCATTGGGGCCATCTTGGGGCCCCAGCCCCGTGCAGGAAGTGGAGGTTGGACCTGCGCTTCCCAGGCCTCAGCACGAAGGATGGCTCAAGGTAGGTTGAAACAAGGCGGGTACACCAGACCGCTTGTACACTTGGCCCACAGACAAACAGGAGCACACGGAAAGTATGGTTTTCTGACTCTGTTCCAGAATTAGTGTACTCTGAAATATACAGTAATTTTGGAGGAGACCTCAGTATCCATATGCCCCATTCTGTATACCCAAACTGCTAGGCTACAACCAAAAAAACATTACCCCCATCGGCCCGCAAAACCGATACGGGCCTACCCAAACCCGATTCGCTGGCAACATCGTCGCTGCTAAGAGCGAGATGAGCAGCCCTGTATTTTGGGTATAGTCTCAGGAATCCGCACCGGTCACTCCGTTCCCCCTGCCGGCGATCTTGGACCTGGAAACCAACAAAGAAACCAACAAATGTCCATTCGCTAAGGGCGTTTTTCTGCATGCGAGTAGACCAGCTGGCCCCAGGTCAAAGGGCACGGAACCCGTCGTGCTATCTCTAGCGCATCTTTCGAACAAATAGAAATGAACAAAAATGAAAATAACAACTCGGAAGATGCACTGCAGGCCCCGTGTCTCCAAACCAAACAAATTTGACTTCTGCAGGTTCCAGGGTGCCCAGCTTCATCTTGGTTTCCCCAAGCCATCCCCCAAAAACCGAGCAGAGGGCAGAGGGAAGCAGCAAATGCCACAGTGAGAGCAGTGTCCAGATCAACTCCGCGAACTTGCGGAAACCCTTCCTCCAACGTGGCACTTGTGGGAGGGAAGCTGGAAGATCAACTTTCGGAGAGACCGGGTCCCTGTCCCTGTCAGGTGCCATGGAAAAGAAAAACTGGGAGAGGGGGGGGAATTAAAAGGATACCATTTGGGTCACGAAAAAACAATCCACCTTTCACCCCGTGGGTAGACCGCTGGGTTCCTGGTTGCGTTTTTGTTGCTCAACTTGGGTCCCGACAGGCCTTTCTCCTCCGCGTAGAAGCTCGAGCTCCTTCACAAGAACTGCCACCCTCCAAGACCTCAGACCTGTTTCATTGCTCCATCCAAAACTCCCCCAAAATATGGGCACGGGGGGAACTTGGTTGGTGGTTTAGGGTTTCTGAAGTACCCAGGAATATGTTGCCTTGATTGGTTCCCCCTTTACTGGCACTTGGGGTACCATTTCATAGCCCTTGGCAGGTGCTGGGCGCCTCGCTTCGCGCCTCAACAGCAACGAATTGGTTGATATTCGTGCAGCTAAGGAGCAACCAGGCCAAAAACTCCCAGACACAGAATAGAAACTCTGCATGGCAACAAATACCTCCGGCGTTGTGTGTAACTAATGGAGGCTCGAATCGGCCTTTGACACAACGCGAGCCGAAACCGGACCCGGATAGTTTCACATGGCTCAGGTGCGCAAGGGTGGAATCAGCTGGTGAGATGTCACTTTGTGCTACTCAGGTGGCCTGTAATTAGGTGGTTTGGATTGGTGGGGGGTCGGGGGTACCCAAATTCGCGCCAAATGAGAAAGCAACCCTGAAGTCCCAGCCAAATCACCAAGGGGTAAGGTGACTTGAAGCGATGTGAATCAACATCCCAGGCTTCTTGGTTGAACAAACAAGCTTCCAACCTTGAGATCACTTTCCAGAAAGGGTCTCGAAACAATTCATATCCCCCGGCGTCCTTAAGGTTTTTGGGAGAATCAAAACATATGGGGGTTTACAAAGATAAGGGACTCCAGCAAATGGAAAAGGGTGCTTCCTTCTGGTGGTTTCCCCCGCAAATCACCTGCAACCCACACAGGGGGTCCGACAAATGGATCGTTTCGCGAGATTTCCGGTGGCAAGTTCAGTGAAATCGAAGTTGGCGTGGATAGCGGGGCCGCCAAACGCCAAAGCTGCAAAAAGTCGGTGTTCCGAGCCACCTTCGAGTGCTCGGCAATTCGGAGCAACCGAGGCTCGGGCGAGCGGTATTTGCTCATGGTCGCGGAGGGGCCCGTGGCCGCCTCGGAACTGCACTTCGTCTTTTGTGCAGAGGGGGGCCCAACCATTTCTGGGCTCAACCATTTCTGGAGTTCATGACTACTTTTGCGCATTTCTGCAGTTCTTCTTTTGGCTTCCCTCCAAAAACCCATAGGATTTTCGTTTTTCGTTCGGAGGTCGGGTCACCCTGTGAGGCCCGGGCGAAGAAGAAGCCGCAAGCGAAACACGGCCCTCACGTCTCGGCTCGGCTCCCGGCGCGCTTCTCGTCGGCCAGCCGCCGACCGGCCAGGAAGGACTGGCGAACCGCGCAAGCCGCTCCCAAAATTCGGACCCCAGACTTGAGCACTATTGGGCAACGGATCTTTAGACTTTAACTTTTTAGTTGAAATCAAGGGGTGGTTCACTAAACCCCCCAAAAAGTGAAACACTTTTTGCAGGGGGGTCAACAGCAACCAAGCAGAATGGCCTGGAATGCTTGCCCAATTGGTCCGATGGTGGAAAGTTCAGTTCACCCAGAAAACCCTTTGGGCTTTCTCTTACCTGGGGGTTCCTTTGGTTTTCCCCTTGCCCGAAAAAGTCTGATCCAAATGGAGAAAGGGGCCCCAAACAGGGGGACTGTGACAGGCAAAAGGGAAGCAAAGGCTCCCAAGCAAAAAAAAACGCGATCCCTCGCGTCTTCCATTACTGTTAATTCTAGATGCGGTCAAACCTTGCTGAGCAAATACTAGACTTAGTGAGCTCGTGCTACCCCCTGTGTCGTCTTATGTTGCCCAGGACCGTTCTTTAAAGCATCCAGACTGGTCCTAGTCCCCACGATTCTGTGCACGGGATCTGAGAAGGATGAACCCGGACATCTAAACTCCGTGTTGGCTCCAAAAAACAAACCATCTAAAGGCCCACGTAAACTACTGCTACCCTCAAAACCCTCCTTTCTGCTCTGGGAGTCGTGCGGAAAAAGCCGATTTAAATTCCAGGGAAAACGGCAAGGCAAGTCTCATCCCGCGAGACGCAACCAAAACCAAAAGTGGTGCGCTCAAAATTCAAGGAAGACAACACCGAGATCCGACGCTGAACAGATGGTGGGGGCCCTCAAGTTTGATGTTCAGAAGTGCGCACGAGATCTCCCCATCTCGGTCCGCACGCACACGACCAGAGACCTCCCCCATGAATCATCACAGAAAATCGGCTTGGTGGCTGTTTGCTGCGCCAAAAGTGTAGTGGTGCTGGGAGATGTGGCTTTGTTCTCGGAAAGATGCTGAAGGTCAATATAAAAGTTGAACCAAGGATTCAAGGACATGGCTTGGGATACCTTACCAACCGAGAAAGCCCCCGACTAGATTGCGTGGTTGCGTCCGAGCCGAAAAGAGCAAAAGATACGAGAAAAAACGGGTCAAGGCCGGGTTGCGGCCGGCTTGGGTTTGGTAAAGTACAGTCACCCCCAGTATAGTTCTACCCTTCTTCTCCGAAAGGTGACGTTGTTTTTCTCGTCCTTGGTTTCAAAAGCGAATTGGGTTGTCTCCAAAAATACGATCCCTGCCTTACCTTCTTTCCAATGAACTACCAAAGGACCTGAGAATCACAGGAGCCATGCCCCTGGTACTTTCGACTGGTTCCTCTGCTGAAAAAATGCGTGTGGCTTCCCTTTAGTGTTCCCTTTGGCTGCCCCCTAAATCTGGGCCAGCCTTAGACCCCCTGCAAAGAGATAGCTTTCCTGGCAGGGACAGGCAAGGAGAATCAAAGGGGAAAGAGCCGTGCAGATAAGTCCTTTCTGCTCTCCTGCTCAAAGTTTAACTCTTATTGGTTTAATGAAAAACCCATTAGTTGGCAAAAAGTAATTTAGTCTTAATTTCCAAGCAAAATGCAACAAGGACAACGAGGCTTCCTTTGTAGACACCTCCCCTTTGCTGAGCTGAGCTGATCATGCCGGCTCGACTGGGTCGTCTCCCGGGTACAGATTCCCGAAGATGTCGAAGTACACCCCGGCCAGCTCCCTGGCGATGGCATCGACTCGTTTCTCTGAATCCCAACCCTTCAGATCCTAGGTCCTCCAGATTTGAGAGGTTAGAATAAGCTGGTACCCTCTTTTTTCTGTCTGTTTTAGTAGGGGAACCCTTCCCCCAAAAAAGGGTAAAAGGGCACTAATTACGGGCGGACCTAGGATCACAACCCACACATCTCTACTCTTGGTATGGTAGCCAAAACCGTTGCTGTTTTTTGCAGTCCCCCAGTAAGAAGGAACAAAAAACAACATGCCAAGAACAGTGAAGCGTCACATTGGGAGGCTTTTTTTTTGGGGGGGGGGGCTCAACATTTGGACCAACTCCTCCATGGATTATTGTTGCTCCCTTAAAAGTCATAAAGGCGAAGCCTTTGCGAATCCATGCTGAAAGGGTCATGGAGACTCCGGGGTCTTGCTTATCCCAATGGAAAACCTGGGCTTTCTGGGTCATTGGCGGAAACCGGGGTGAGACGCAAAAGAAAAGATCTGCATCCGGTGATTCCAATGATTATTGCCAGTTTTCTGGAAGGAAGGATCTCTCGTTTCCATAAGTGTCATCTTCCGGACTTGGGTGGGAAATCGTTCACAAAATTAGAGAGACTCCTTTGATTCAGTTGCTCTTCATTTATCAAAGTTGCCGACTCGGGTAATGAAAGGCTCCAAACAGCCTTTCACGCAAGTTTTCCTTGGGCCCAAGTATTAAGCCGAGCCACGGCACGGTGGCCCTCTTGGCAGTCCGGTGGTTTCTCCAGAAAAACTGCAACACCTCGCCGGAACACTGGAACACCTTCGGGGAAGATGCCTCAAACCATCCGTTTCACCCCAACACGTACAATCCAAGTCGGCGCTTCTTTTAGGTCTGGAAGGACTGAATGCCTTTACAATAATTCCCTCCTATTTGTCAGCCAGGGGAACCCATAAAACACGGGAAAAAGGTCATGGTGCTCAAATCTGGAAGCCCGAATCACAGAAATTTGAGACGAAGGGTGGGCTTGGATAGCTTTGGGAAGGGTTTCTGGGGCAGAGGGTAGATTCAGGGTGGGTCCCAAACAGAGGACGACTATGCGCCAAACTGCATTCATGTGAGGACAAGCAATCTGATCCGGTCGATTCCCCCTTTTCTGTCCACTCCACTCGTCCTGAGAAGCGTCCTGACCCATCATCTTTGTCTTCCAACAACTGTGAGTGCCCATGTTTGCACATTGCACACTCTCTTGAGTAAAAATCTGCCATCCCACACACACACACACATCAAAGCCTGGATCCATTTTACCCGTAGCTCGGCACGGGCCACATGCTATCGGAATTCTGACACAGGCCCGTAATAGCCAACTGGATGTGACAAATCCTATGTCCGGGCGAACAGAGGGAAGACAAGCTCCTAAAATGTCCATGCTGTGGAGAACAAATACTGTCCGACCGTAGCTCTCTGGTCAATTGGCCTTCTTTGGATAGACCCCAGAGCCTTTCCATGGTCGATTCTAATGGCACTTGCCCGTGTTCTTTTTGCTAGCCCCCCCGTGTGCAGCAAAGATGCGGAAATCTCGGGAGGGCCTGAGGGGGGGGGGGGGGGGCTGGGGGATTGGCTTTGGTTTGATGGCAGATCAACTGCCTGATCTTGTGAGGGCGAGTCGTGGGTTTGCGTGGGGTCATTTAAGGCAAGGGGCTGCCTTGGGTGGGTTCAATTGAGGCTAACTTTCAGTGGGTTTGGGTTGGCTTGGGGCTGATTTGTGCAAGGTGCGCGGCTGGTTTAGCAGCGGCTTTTGGGTTGCTTTACAGACGTAGTTGCGCCAGTTTTGGGGTCATCAAAGGTGCCAGTGAAAGAACACATCGGTTGCATTTTAGGACACTGGGAAACACACGCACACCTTCGACCAATCGTTTACCCCTGTGGCTTGCCCTCAACAGAAAGCCTACTAGGAAACCTTTGGGTTTGTGGACACATCCTGAATTGCTCCACTTGCAATGGTCAGTCAAATTCCGACTGCAAAACCCCCCCCCAAAAAAACAAAATCCCAGCCGCATGGAAAAATATTCGTTGCAAAGGCAATCCCCCTTTCGAGATGCATTGCGAGCGCAGGACACCTGCCGAACGCTTTCTCCATCCACGTGCGAAGAAATCCCCCGGATCCCCCGGGTGGATTTATTTCATGTCTCCGGGCCCGAAGGTTGTGCTTGGACTTGGCTTCATTCTCAAAGCACCTCTTTCCGAAGGTCCAAGAAATGAAATCTCAGATTCGAAGCCAAAATGGGAGCCATCCCCAACAAAACTCCAGGGAAAAAACCAAGCCAAAAGGAGTGCCCTCACTTCCATTTGCTTTAGCCCCCGGGAAAAAATAAAATAAAACCAGTAGTGATAGATTCCCTTTAAAACCAACAAGGGAAAATAAATAAAACATGTTCTTAAGCAAATGAAAGCTCAGAAAGAAAGACACGCTCGAAAAGGACTGACCGGGCTCGATGGCCGAACTCCGTGTCGCAAAAGACAAGGCAAATGCGGCAGCCGCGCCCATCCAAAGAGATGGCCCCCTGGTTGGCCGAGACTTGCACCAACCTGCCATGGGGAATGCTCCGAGTTCCCTGCAGGAGTATGTGTCAACATGCCGTGGATGGACGAAATCCTGCACCACTTTGAAACCACGGGGAACCATTGTTTGCTTGGTATTTACAAGGGAATCATAAATCCAGGGATTCTTAGGTGGTGCAGGATTTCGTTTATCCACCGTAGGTAAACCTGCCGAAACGCAGGTGTTCGAAAGCCGAAGAATGCCCAGAAAACACAAATGGTTGATGGTCGGTGTTCAATCCCGCATGCTTTAGGACCGTCCGTATGTATTTATTCATTTATGATTCTCCTTTCTTTTTCCTTTTTTTTTTTTGGGGGGGGGGGGTTGAACGAGCGGGATTTAACAAACGGGTTGAACTTAACAAAGAAAGGCAGAGCTTGCCCCATGACCCTGGCAGAAAACAGGAATGCTTTTCAGGGAGTTGACCTTTGTTTGGTTGAGTACACCCGCAAAAACCAAAACAAAAACAGGGCGCCTCGGAAAGTGCGGAAGTGCCCTGCAAATTCACGTCAAACGGGTATGAACGAACAAGTCTCGCAAACAGCGCCTTCCCCGGAAGTTGTGGTCTTGAAAATTGCGAAGGCATCCCGGAACACCTCCAAACCTCTACCCAAATCACCAATTTCGTGTGGGCGAATGCGAGGGGAGGAAAACAAGACAGGCTAGTTTGGCTCACTGGGTTTGATGTTCTTTTGAGGACTCCTTGGTGGTTTAAAAAAAAAAAAAAAACGTGGCGGGAACTGGAGCCATGCTCGACCACGCTCTCGCCATCTTCACGTGGCACCCCCAGGGGATCTTCAACGTGCCAAACAGGGCGCTCTTCTTGCTGGTGCTCAGCAAAAAAGGAGGGAATGACCCGTAAAAAACAATGCGCAATGGTTTCCTTTAAGAGGACCCCTGGGTTCATTTCCCTGATTCCCTACTTATCGCACCAGCAACTTCACCCATGCGGTTCTGCCGGCTTCGCGCTGAAAGTTCTCGCTGGCTGACTTGAGAGGAGGTCCACCTTTAACTTGCCATCGCAGTGGGAGACTAAACCCTCTGCAATTCATGGAGCCCCCAAGAATAGAAGCGACTCAACCGATGAAAGCCCAAACCCGAAACAAACTGGTTGCCAAAAAGAACCAACTCATGTCAACCTGAAGAGCAAACGCTTGCGACATCGGCTGGCCGACTCCACACATCCTCCGGTCCTGAGAAGCCCATACAGCCCTGGATCACCACATGGTTCACATCCGTCAACTCCAACAAAGCTACATCAAAGCTACCGTGTTCCAATACAAAGCCATGCTCTCGAACACAATTGCAGCCCCTATTTACTGTGGTCTTCCCGAGGCGGCCTCAAAGTTCAATCGTACGGATTTGGAGAGGACGGAGCCACTCCAACTTAATGCCAAGATCTGAACCCGTGCGAAACGCATTGCCTTGCGGGAGCAAAGCCAGAACCACTGCCAGCATCTTGTGCCGCCCTTTAAAGGCAGATAAAAGATGCATGTGAAAACATTGCTCGTGCCCCTTTTGAGGAAACTACACCGATTAAACTAAAAAAGACACCGGGCCAACCGCTCCGCCCTCACGGGAGCTCTGCCTTTCCAGCTCGTCCAGCAAGGTGTCGCTGTCCTTCGCGGGTGTGGACATCCCGGCAGTATGACCCTGGGAATGGTTGCGAAAACCATTTCGCACCATGTGTGAAACCATTCTTGTTGGTTGGCATTTACAGGGGAAATCCAATCATTCCAGGGAATCTGAACAGTGGTGTGAAATGGATTGCGCAACCATCCACAGCATGAATCTGAGGACTAGGCTGGAATTAGGCCCCGGTAAAAAATCATCTTTATATTTTTTGCCTGGTTAGTGGAAAACAAAGGGACTCCCCCCCCCCAAAAAAAAAAAGGAGCAAAATTCTGGGGAAGAGGAGGGAGTGGTACGTGGAACCATTGGACTTAGCGGAGAAGCCCGCTCAATCGCCGGAGCCTCTCGCTCAGAGCCGCGCCGTCAGCTGATGAGACCCCTGTCCAGTAGTAGTCGGTGGTACACCCCCTTCTCGTCCAGTAGTGAAATCGATTCCCTTTAAAACCAACAGGGGAAACCAAAAAAAAATCTTAAGCAAATGGAAGATGGGAATGGTGGCAAGCAAAATGAAATTTCATGAGTCACATGGCCTGTGTGGCTATCGCCCGCTGCAAACTCGAGCCTGGAAGCAAACTCTACATCCAAGCGCAGGCCAAAACCGAATGGGCTCTGAGAGCCACCTGTCTGAACCTGACGGTGAAAACCAGAAACGTCCCGGATTACAGAATAGAGCACGTCCTAGTTGGGCTGTCTTTTCTCCAAACGTGACGAACCACTACTGTAACAGAAAGGCCCCCCCCCGTGAATCTCCAAATCAAGCCTCGAGCCTGATGCCCGTCGATGAACCCCCAGTAGAGAGGTTAGAATAAGTTGGTACCAACTTGTTTCTGTCTATTTTAGTAGGGGAACCCTCCCCTGAAAAAAGGGTAAAAGGAAACTACTGGGGTACCCTTTTTTCTGTAGTCTGTTTTAGTAGGGGAACCCTCCCACAAAGAAAGGGTGAGAAAGGGCACTGCTGGGGGACCTAGTTGGGCTATGAAACTGCGAGATTGTGGCCATATTGTCAATAGATGGAAAATAGCTCGTGATACTTCGGATCGACGAAATCCTGCACCACTTTGAACCCATGAAAAACCGTTGTGTTGGTATTTGCAGGAGAGTCAGCATCCCAGGGATTCTTAGGCGGTGCAGGATTCGTCCACATATTTGCCGCTCAACTTCCGACATGTTATCTCATCTCCCTTGGGCAATGGGAACCGGGATTTCTGATCTGGTTGATTTCATCCGGATCCGGACCGCTCGGGGAAAAAAAAAAACAAAAAACAAAACACTCTCTGCCAATCCACCCGTCCACCCTGATCCGCTGCCGTCCGCATTTCGGGGGGTTCTTGGCCGCAAGGAATTCGGCCACAAGGGTCATGATGACCCTCACCGCGCAGGACATCTTCTAGGTCCATTGGCCAACCTTCGGCCTCCAGGTCTATTTTAGTATGGGGAACCCAACCGAAAAAAGGGGTAAAAGAGAGGGCACAATTTGCTGGGGGACCATTGGCCAACCTTCGGCCTGGCATAGGCCCGATGCGCGTCCTGGCCGTTACTCACCAGGTCAGAGAAGAGCAGCGCCTCCGACGGCCCCGCATTGAAACGGGTCGAACGATGGTTTCCACTTGCCAGAAGAACAAACAAAGGGAGAAAAAAAAGGCGGCAAAGGGGTGTGTATCTGAAAATAGTGTATTATATATATGTTCCAGGCCGTGGACCCCCCCCCCCCCCCCCCAACCCCCCCTGTGTGGGGTGGGGGTGTGGTGGGGTGGGTGGGTGGTGGGGTGGTGGGGGTGGGGTGGTGGGGTGGTTGGGTGGTTGGGCCAACCACCCCCCAAAAAATGTAGAAAAGGCTGATTCTAGGGGGTGGGGGGTTGATGGTTGCCTGTTCTGTTTTTTATTTCACATTTCAACACGTGTACCACCTTATTCGTTTTTTCAAGGCTGATTTTGGGGGCATGAAATAACGATATGGATGTGGTAACGAATTGATGATTTGGTCCCCTGTCTCGTTCCAGATTTCAACTTTTAGTTTTATTGATTGAAAGAGGATAGGACTTTCTGTGGTTTCATGGGTTGGCTTTTGGGCGGTTCTTCTGGTTTGTCATTTAATGAAATGTTTATAGATTAAAAGTTCACTATAATTATAACATATAAGAATATAAATGATATAATTATGGTTTAGTTTTGAATTATACAGGTTCATCAACAATTAGCTTAAACCTTATGTTTTGTACTCCTCCAAAATTCATTCTACTTCTTTCATCATCAATACATCTGTATATTGTTTGATGTGCCTCCATCATTACTTCGGATATATTATCTATGGTTATATTATCTACAAAATCATCACTACGAAAATAAAAACTAAAAGTGTTAAAATGGTCGTCTTCATAATTGAAATGATGAAACCTTACAAACATATTTACCTCAACTATTATCACTGCTTCATAACCGTTATCGGTTTCAATGCCATCTAACAAACAATCTAAGTTTTCATTTTCATTAAAAACTATATCTTTGATGCTTTTTATGCTTAAAGGTATATTTCTTGAAATGTAATACTCAATTACGTGTCTCTTTATATCATCGCCATCTTCAACAGTATAGCGCTTTGTCTTTCTTTTTGTTTCTGTTCTGTCTATTTTATATCGTTGTTGTATTCTCTTTAATGTCTTAATATGATTATGTTTTAGTTTCAAATACTCAGGTCGCCCTAATTTATATGCAATGATACCTTTTAATACATCAGCAGGTAAGCTAGCACAATTCTCAAATATAAAATTATTCTCTGACATTTTACCCTCACTCATTTTTCTCTTAATATATAAGGCTTTTTCTCTTTAAGTAGTTTTGGCTAGGGGTTGCTGGTTGGCCAGTCTGGGTTTCAGGTTTAATTTAATTGTCTTAACCTTCTTGTTAGATTATAAAAACAATGTTTAATCATATTATAAGATGATAATATTAATAAACAAAAGTTAATTTGACCCGTATTCAATCTCACCAGCGATACAACCAATATAACAACTCATACTATACTCACAACAATAATGCCCGTATCCTTTTATTAATTGGTCTATGTAAATGTCAATTAATTCGCTAAGAATATATCTCATATAATAATTGTTATTTCTATATGACCAACAACTGTTTAGGTTTGGAAAGCTAAATCCACAACGTTTAAAATTTTTTAAATCTTCAATGTCAATACATTTTTTTAAAATGATACAAACTTCATATTCATTATTCTTACAGTATGATTTTAATGCTTGATAATACATTTTTCTATTTTTAAACCGTTCTTTAACTTCTTGTATATCAAATACTCGGTCAATGTGTTTTCTGTAATGTCTTATTTTCATACTATATTGGTTTTCTGCTAGTAGAGTAAACACATTATTTTGCATTAGTTTAATAACTTGTAATTGAAGTTCTGCTTTTTCCAGTCCTTCTTCAGGAATGTCTTTATCTCTCATAAAATGTTCTTCTTCATGCATCAAATACCAGCAATCAAAACATGTTACTCTAATACAGCCACCTATAAGGTTACAAACATTAACAGGTAAAATATTAGCTAGTGCTACGACAGACTTACATTTTTTATTTTTACAAGGACAATTATCATAATTAAACAGTGTCATTTTTTCTCTTACTATATTATATCCATTTTTCTTTAAGTAGTTTTTATTTTATGTTAAGGGGTGGGGGTTTATATTGAAAACATATTTTCTAACAATTTAATATAATGGCGAGGTTAACAAAAGACCAAATAATCAGCAACATCTATTATGACTTAGACGAGGGTTTCGGAAGCACACAAGCAACACACAAGAAGGCAAAGGAAGAAGACCCAACGATAACATTAGAAGATGTAAAGTCTTTCTTAAAGAAACAACCAAATAAACAAATCAAAAATTATAGAGGCACAAATTCCTATACCGCTCCCTTCGCACGATATGAATATCAAATAGACATAATGCATATGTCACCTTTAGCTAAAGACAAGAATGTTCCTCAGTATGCTTTAGTCGTGATTGACATCTTCAGTAAATTAGCAGATGCAATTCCGATGGAGGAAAGAGACGGAGAGCACGTTCTAAAAGCACTAAGAGCAAGTTTTAAAAAGATGGGTTATCCGATGTCTGTGTATTCTGATGATGATGGAGCATTTGCAACCAAAAACCAAGTTCAGGATTTCTTCAACAGCGAAGGTATCAAACACATAATAACGAAGACACACGCAAATGTAGCCGAACGTTTTATTAGGACGATGAAAAACAAAATTCACGATAGAGTTAGGTTTAATAATATGAAATGGACCGATGCCTTAACACCAGCATTGAAACAGTATAACAGCACATTACACTCGTCAACAAGGATGACACCAACCGAAGCACACAAGGACGACAATGAAATAAATGTAAAGGTCAATCTGAAACTACGAGAAAAGAACAAAAGAAAGTATCCCAGAATACAGGAGAACGATAAGATAAAAGTGTTTCAAAAGAAAAGGGGCAATTACACCGACAGAAAAGAGTATAACTCTAAATGGTCTAATAAGATATTCAATGTTGATAAAATTGAATATGATATTATGGGTAATAAAACTTACAGAGTAGCAGGAATAAACAAACCACTTCTGAGACACGAAATTTTGTTAGTTAATGATTAAACATATTTCTTGGTATCTTCAATATACTTGACTTGGTAGAAATCCAGACTTGATTGTTTAGGTTCTTTAATAACTTTTTCATTAAGTTTTTTAATATATACATTTCGTTTATTCTTGTATTCAGTGCTCTCTCTATCAACTTCTTTTGGTTGGTAATTATTAGTATTATTGTAAGCTGGTTTCTTCATACTTTCTAACAGTTGATAAATGCGTTTATTTTGTTCCATTATTTCATCAATTTTCAAAATTAGTTTATCCACACCTTCCATATATACTATATTATAAAACTAAAGTTTTAAAACTAAATATTTTAATTTCGAAGGTCTCTGTTTCTTAAATGTTTAAATTCTTCGCCTTCTACCATAACTCTAACAATGTTATCTAAATCTTTTTGAGTATGTCCACATACTAACGCTTTGTCCAGATATGAATATTCATAGCTAAGACCAACACTAAGTAATAAACAGTTATATTTTTTAGTTTGAGTACGAGTTAAGACTATTTTACATCCACACTTACAAGTATAATAACTAACACCATTATAATTATTGTCTCCAATTTGCTTGTCTAATTCAAGTGCTCCAAAATGTAAATGTGTTAAACTTGAAAATTCAACCATATACTATATTATTCAACTTTACTTTTAAAACTAAATGTTTAAATTATGTTAATTCTAGTCTTTAAATACTAATTTTTCATCATTTGTTTAATAGTTTCCTGTGTTTCGTTATCAACATTATCTGACGTTGTAGCTTCATTTCCAAATTTGATGCAAATATTATGAGCATCTGTTTCTAAGTTGATGCCGTCTTTAGTTTTATCAATGTTCATTTTCTTATCATTTTTAGATATTTTGAACCCTATTGGTACACAACTGCATTTGCAATTACCCTTATTTTTTATTTCTAATTCATTTCTAAGTTCTAACATCTTTTTACACATAGGACAAGCAAACTCAGTGACTGATGCTTCTTTAACAATTTCTTCATCAGTTGATGAAACACTTAAACCTGTCTTATTATTTTTGTTTTTCTTTTTTGACATTTATATTAATATTTATATTTTTAATATATTGTATCAAAAACTTAATTAATTCTAAAATAAAATAACATATTTTTTTACATCTATTATCAGTTATGACAACCCGTTCTATATTCTCCATTTCATTTATTATATTAATATAATCTGTATAACTCCTTTTCATATTAAATAATAAGATAAATTATTTTTCATTTCTGTCTTTCTTTTCTTGTAAAGTTTTTTCATTGTATCGTCTTTATTCCATCTATATTCTACAAATTTCTGATGATATATTGAATTTAGATGTTTAAATAAATATTTGTCATCATAAGTTTTACCACAACTGCAATGGATAATAGTCATATAAATAATAAGATAAAATAGTTTTTTAATCTTATTATTTTCATGCATAATAGAATATTGGTGGGGCACAGCACTTGGGGTTTTCATTGCATACGCGAGCAAGACACAAAACTAATTATCTTCAATACTTATTGACTGAAGTTGATGAAAGAGCCTGTTCTACTACGATAGACACCATTCATATCATAGCAATGCTTTCATACAATAAATAATATTAATTTATTTTCTCAATATTTTTAATATTATTTTATGCCTGAAGTTCCCATTATAAAACCAATAAACATAACTGATTATGAATTCAATCAATCCAAATATGAACATGTACCAAAACTACCTTTTCGCTCAATTGTTGTTGCTTCATCAACGGGTGGCAAAACAGTTTTAATCCAAAACCTTATCCTAAATGTTTATAGGGACTGCTTCGCCCGTATATTCATTTTTAGCCCGTCGGTTCATAATGACCCTACCTTCGTTGAAGTCAAGAAATATCAAAAAGATAATATGAAGGTTGATGATGAAAAAGAAAAGTTATATTATGACACCTACCAACCTGAAGAACTGGAAGAAATAATTAACACACAAAGAAAGATAATTCATTATATGAAAGAACAGAAGATGAAGAAACTACATTCAATTTTAATCATTGTTGATGATTTTGCAGACGACCCTAAATTTGTTAGATACAGCAAGTTATTACATGGACTGGCAACGAGAGGCAGACACGACGCCATTAGTTTTTGTTTAAGTGTTCAAAAATATCGTGTCCTAGCACCAATCATTAGGTTGAATTCTAGTTCGTTGTATATCTTTAAGTTAAAGAATGTATCAGAGTTAATGTCATTCATTGAGGAAAACTCCGCCATCGTTGATAAAGAGCAACTGTTAAATATGTATCATAAAGCGGTAGATGATAAGCCCTACTCCTTCTTTTATGTTAATATGAATTCCAAAGATGTTAATAATATGTTTTATGTTAGATTTGAGAAAGCGTTTAAAATAAAATAAATCTATTATATATTATAGAATGTTAAAAATGGTTCAAGAAAGAATATATGAAGAACCAGTAAGGTTTTTCGGTGACGATATACCAAAACAGATTCAGGAATATCGAAAGCAAAGACTACAACAATTAGTAGAGTGTGAATGTGGTGAAACTTTTTTAATGAAGGATGCTGCTAACCATATTGAAAGTGATTGTCATATTACTTTTAAGAAAGCAGAAAGAATGAGGAAAGAACTAGAAGAACATATTCGTATAGAAAATGATACTGATAGTGATAGTGATAATTATAGTGATGGTGATTCAACAAGAGTGCCAGATGATTAAAAAATAACTAAATATGTTAGATTTGAAAAAATCATTTAAAATAAAATAAATATTCAAATATATTATGATATTTTATGATTTACCAATAGAAATTAAAAACCTTGTATTATCTTATAGTTTAGGTGATGTTAAATTATTAAAAATAAAAAATAGTAATATTGTTAAAAATTATATTAATAAATATAAACCAGTTTATAAGTCTTACACATTAAATAACATACATTATTTTGAAATTGATAATATCAATATTAATAATGGATTATCATATGTTTTTAATTTAAGTGAGTTAGATAAATTACATAAAAAATATAAACCACTTAAATTATTTATTGAATATGATGCACTTGCTATCTATAGCTCGCTTACTCATTTGAATCATGTTTGTAATCGAACTTTAATATCAATTAATTTATTTGATATTTATTATTTTCTTAACAAAGATCTTCATAAAATTAAATTAGTGTATGGAAGAAGTGGTCCGGTTGATCTTATTTCAGTACAAATAAAAAAAATAACTATCAAAGTTATCAATGATGGTGGACAACGTATTAATGATGATTTTTATTTTTATTTTTATCTTTAAAATTAATAGCATTAAGATTATGGCTTAATGTTATTAATTCAAAATAATGAATAACTACAAATTTGAACCGGTAATCTATATATTAATTTATCAGATTTTTCTTTTTCAATTTTACACATTCTTTCACTCATTTGCTTAATTGCTTTTAACTGTAATTTATCAATATTACTTAAATCTAATTGTTCTTCATCAATATCATTGATTTTGTCAATACTTGAAGTTTCAACATTACTATTTGAATTACCCATATATATATTATTATTATTTAGATTTTTCTTTTTTAAATTCCTTAATTTCTTTTTCAAGTTTATCTACTTTATCATTTAATTCTAATACTGCTTTATGAACTAACACGGGTAAAACTAAATAATTCAATCCTAAATACTCTTTATCTTTACATACAATATTTTCAAACTCTTTAGGAATTGCTTTTAATACTTCATCTGCGATATATCCTATATGAGTTTTACCGCCATCATTTCTATCGTGTCTTTTAAACTTCTTCGGCTTAAATTTCTTAATAACATTCATACAATTAGATTTGATATTGTCTATATCATATTTCAATCTTGAATCAGATGAATCCACAAACGTTCCGTTGATGGTTACTGTTGTTGCTGTTAAATCTATATTAGTTCCTGTTGATGGTTCAATTAAATTACACAACATTTTTTTCGTTCCTGCAACTGTTACATTTTCATTAAAAGTCGATGGAGCATTATTTGTAAAACTTTCAGTATTTACTGTTGTTCCGAAAGTTTTATCAATAGATAATAATGTTGAAAATACAGTTGCATTATCAATTACTCTGAATGCTGTATTGGTTGTATTAAATTTAACATCAATTGTTGACAAATTAGTTCCATCGTAATAAGTTGATATTTCACTTGTTCCCATTTTAATATCAGTTCCAGTAGTCATTTAAATATTATTCAAAAATGAAACCGTTGTTAAATCAAATGATTGAATGGTATTAGTTGCTAAATATGCATTTTGTATTGCCATATTAGTATCAACAGTTATTAATGTTCCTCCGTTAGGTGCTAAATGATTGCTTCTCAATGCTCCATTAGTTTTAACATAAATATCATCAGCAAATAAATTGCCCATAACATCAACAGTATCAGTGTTAAAAGTCCATCCAGTAGAAATATTAACTGCTCCAACTATATTAGATTGAACAGCAGGGTCTCCACAAATAAATCTAATTGAAGAATTAGCATCACTATTCCTCATATCAAAAGATGAAAAAACACTAACATATCTATATAATTCACAATTTGTATCAATTGTTAATTTACCATCAGTATCAATATTAACATTATCACAATTAACAGCAGCATTCGTATAAATATTTCCTAACACATCTATAGGCTTACTAAAAATAGTTTTATTCACTAATCCATCACACATCATATATTGATTAGAAGTATTTGTAACATCGCCAACAGAAAGAGCAACAAAATCATTATGAGACATATATAAACCTTCTATAGCATCAGGAGTATATCTTCGTATTGAACCATTATTATTAAAATTCAAATATGAACCATTGTTAAAACTTATTGCTTTGTCAGTTCCCATAAATTGAACTGCATCAGTAAATCTTGCTTGTCCAGCACAGTTTAAAACATAACCATTAACACCGACAGCACCTAAACCGAATCTATCCTTAACCCACACACGTCCAACATTAGCATCTCCTATTTGAGTTTCCCATTGACCTCCTGCGCTACTCATCCACATTCTACCATCTCTGTTAATATTAAATTCACGATTGAACATTTGAAATGTCATTTGCAATCCAACATTAGGTGATGGTGTAGTACTAAACTTATTACATATTATAGAACCAGTAGTCAACATATTTAAATTACTGTGTAAAGTTGTATTATCACTAAAATTAATAGCACCTGCTACTGATTGAGCGTTAGTATCTATTTTATCTAACTTTTGTCCTAATGATGTATCCTGTGAATTATTACTAGTAATTATTGAATTAATTGTATTTGTATTTCCTGTTATTAATCCACTTAATCCATCTGATTGTAAAACATAACGAGCATCTGAACCTGCTATATCTAAAATAGATGAACACGAAAATAAACCAGATACTTGTAAATTACTTAATATTGTAGTATTATGATTTAATAATATTTTATCATTTTGAAAAGTTGAAGAATTATTAATTTCTACATTTCCAAAACCTCTTTGATTTAAAAACATAGTTGCTCCACTTAAATTTCCATAAACATAACTATCAAAATAATTATTATACATTTCATAAAAATTATTATAATTTCCAAAATTTGCTATTTTGAAAGTCGATGTTGTTGTTATATTATGTATTAATGTATTATTTAATATTGATGTATTTAATTTTTCTGATAATAAATTATTAGTTGTTATTTTATTATAATAATCTGATTCATTAAATGAACCTCCATTATTCTGTAAATCTGATATAACTGAAATATGTGAATTTACTGTACTATTTAATCCTGTTATTAAATTAGAATTAGAACTAATATTATTAAAATTAGTTGTTATAGTTGAATTTAAATTATTTATTAAATGTGTATTTAATGAAATATTATTGAAATTTGTATTAATTAAGTTAGAATTAGAACTAATGTTATTAAAATTAGTTGTCATAGTAGAATTTAAATTATTTATTAAATTTGTATTTGATGAAATATTATTAAAATTTGTATTTGAAGTTATTGTCAGATTACCTATTAAAAATGTATTTGAACTAATATTATTTGATAATACATTAACTTCTGTCTTATTGTATGATTGAGTTATATCATAAAAATTAGCATTTATCTGCTCCTTTGTGTAAGTGTCTACTTGGTCTGCTTTGTTGTTGAGTAAATCAATTATATCTGATTGATTAGCATATATGTTTCTAATGTTTGTCACCCCGCTTGTAGAATTGATTTCGCTAATTGTGTGCGCTACAACATTCTCAAAGTTTGTTAAATTTATTGAAGGCATTATATATTAATAGTAGAAAATGATAATATTTATTTATTTTTAATATTATCATTTTTACTTATTTTTAATCAAGTATCTGCACTCCGGCGTCTCTAATGGATAATATTTGTTCTGATACTAATGTTATGTAAATCGTGTCAGGCATATTTGCTGTTGCCATATTTCCAATAGGTTTCACACGAATTAGAAGCTGTTGTCCGGCTTTAGTGTTAATTCCAGAATATGAAGAATCCGGCACCTTTTCGAAATTCATAGCAAAGATAAACTTATCAACACGATAAGCAGAATATTCAATTGATAAATGGTGTTGATGGAACAATGGTAAATTTAATGCTTTTCGTAAATAATAGAATGCTTGTGTTAATGAACGACAAGGATACTCAGGATATAGTTTTGAACCTAATTGAAGTTGAAATTCTAAATCAAGGTCGGCATTGTAGTATCCGTCTTGATAATTCAAATTATACATAGGATGATAGGGTTTTGTATTTTCAATAACGTAGTATCGCCTACTCCACTTTGTTGAAACTGATGAACGCTTACTTAACAAATTTAGACACAGACAGGCTATGATGGTGTTGTTGACGACGAACCAACGGGAACTTGATTAGATTGACAAATATAAGTATTATACGTAATAGGTAATTCTTTTGAATCGAGGAGGTGAGCAACATATTTATTATGGAGGTCGTTGTCCAAGCTTACCAAATCAGTTTGAAGGAATGCGTTACTAATTGAGAACTGCTCATTTGTATGAAGGCTTGTGTCTGTGTTGCCACTCGGTGGAAACCTCGTACCACCAACTGTAACAACACAATCACTAAAATTTGAAACCAGTTCAAGTTCTAAAACAAGAGGACACGCTTTTAACGGGATATACTTATATTGATTGAATAAACCAATCATCGGTTTAAATCCGACAACCATTTTTCTTCTAAAGCCTGGAATTGTGTAAGCGTCATATGCAGGACCAATATGACCCGATGCAGGAACTGCACGACGTGTGTTTAAATCATCATCATATCTATAACCAAAACTCTGGGCGTCTTCATTGTCTCTTGCTCCTTTTGACATCATGCAACTCATCATATGATGATTTCGGTTGTAGTAATCAATGTCTTCAACAAGTTGATTACCAGCAGTTAGTCTTACTCTTCTAAAAAAGGAATAAGCAGGAGACAGAGGACGCAAGCGTTTATTGTCTGTCGTGTCAGTGTTTTCAACAGTGAAATAAACCATTACACTCTGTGGGTCTAACCAACTATTATCTTCAGCATTTAACGCTATTTTCAACACACGCTGGCCTGATGAAGGAGTGTAGATATTACTCCCAGAAGGAAAAATCAAGACAGAACGACGGTCGTTGATATAACTTGCACCTTTATTTAATTTAAATGAGAGGTTGTCAATTAGAATATCTTCTTGCACCTTTATTTAATTTAATTGAGAGGTTGTCAATTAGAATATCTTCAGCACTAAAAGTTTCCATTACTATATATAATTTAATTTAGAAATAATTT
>CAUJNA010003824.1:155130-209827 GCA_963377175.1 Effrenium voratum
AGCAAGTAAAAGAATGCACGACACGATTTCGTAGTTGAAGCCGTGGCCAGTTGAACGTTTTGTGGTGTTTGGACCGCATGATGAACAATGCGACCCAAATGGGGGATGTTAAAACCCTCTAGGCCCCGTGCCGAAATTGGGTAGCTGTTCTGAGGTCCTTGTTGGTGTTGCTTCCCAAGTTCCATTGATCGCCATTTGGCTCAAGACACAATTGAGGTTCAAGATCTGATGTGTGACTGCGTATAGACGTGATCGGCGTCGAGAGCGAAAACTCTTTGCTTGCGCTGCAGTTGTCAGGACCACTGTTGTAACTATCATTCCTTCTTCCTTACAACGTTTACACGGGTTCGGCTATAACGGCATCGTCCGTATACACCTTTCTACGTGGTTGGTATTACAGCTTGAGGGTTCGGTGCATAGCGTCCCACGGGACGTCACCTTGCCGTCTCTTGACATATTGATTGAAAGAGGATAGGACTTTCTGTGGTTTCACGGGTTGGCTTTTGGGCGGTTGTTGTGGTTTGTCATTTAATGAAATGTTTATAGATTAAAAGTTCACTATAATTATAACATATAAGAGTATAAATGATATAATTATGGTTTAGTTATGAATTACACAGGTTCATCAACAATTAGTTTAAACCTTATGTTTTGTACTCCTCCAAAATTCATTCTACTTCTTTCATCATCAATACATCTGTATATTGTTTGATGTGCCTCTATCATTACTTCGGTTATATTATCTATGGTTATATTATCTACAAAATCATCACTACGAAAATAAAAACTAAAAGTGTTAAAATGGTCGTCTTCATAATTGAAATGATGAAACCTTACAAACATATTTACCTCAACTATTATCACTGCTTCATAACCGTTATCGGTTTCAATGCCATCTAACAAACAATCTAAGTTTTCATTTTCATTAAACACTATATCTTCAATGCTTTTAATGCTTAAGGGTATATTTCTTGAAATGTAATACTCAATTACGTGTCTCTTTATATCATCGCCATCTTCAACAGTATAGCGCTTTGTCTTTCTTTTTGTTTCTGTTCTGTCTATTTTATATCGTTGTTGTATTCTCTTTAATGTCTTAATATGATTATGTTTTAGTTTCAAATACTCAGGTCTCCCTAATTTATATGAAATGATACCTTTTAAAACATCAGCAGGTAAGCTAGCACAATTCTCAAATATAAAATTATTCTCTGACATTTTACCCTCACTCATTTTTCTCTTAATATATAAGGTTTTTTCTCTTTAAGTAGTTTTGGCTAGGGGTTGCTGGTTGGCCAGTCTGGGTTTCAGGTTTAATTTAATTGTCTTAACCTTCTTGTTAGATTATAAAACAATGTTTAATCATATTATAAGATAATAATATTAATAAACAAAAGTTAATTTGACCCGTATTCAATCTCACCAGCGATACAACCAATATAACAACTCATACTATACTCGCAACAATAATGCCCGTATCCTTTTATTAATTGGTCTATGTAAATGTCAATTAATTCGCTAAGAATATATCTCATATAATAATTGTTATTTCTATATGACCAACAACTGTTTAGGTTTGGAAAGCTAAATCCACAACGTTTAAAATTTTTTAAATCTTCAATGTCAATACATTTTTTTAAAATGATACAAACTTCATATTCATTATTCTTACAGTATGATTTTAATGCTTGATAATACATTTTTCTATTTTTAAACCGTTCTTTAACTTCTTGTATATCAAATACTCGGTCAATGTGTTTTCTGTAATGTCTTATTTTCATACTATATTGGTTTTCTGCTAGTAGAGTAAACACATTATTTTGCATTAGTTTAATAACTTGTAATTGAAGTTCTGCTTTTTCCAGTCCTTCTTCAGGAATGTCTTTATCTCTCATAAAATGTTCTTCTTCATGCATCAAATACCAGCAATCAAAACATGTTACTCTAATACAGCCACCTATAAGGTTACAAACATTAACAGGTAAAATATTAGCTAGTGCTACGACAGACTTACATTTTTTATTTTTACAAGGACAATTATCATAATTAAACAGTGTCATTTTTTCTCTTACTATATTATATCCATTTTTCTTTAAGTAGTTTTTTTTAATGTTAAGGGGTGGGGGTTATATCGATAAAAAATATTTTCTAACAAATAATATAATGGCGAGATTAACGAAAGACCAAATAATCAGCAACATCTATTATGACTTAGACGAGGGTTTCGGAAGCACACATGCAACACACAAGAAGGCAAAGGAAGAAGACCCAACGATAACATTAGAAGATGTAAAGTCTTTCTTAAAGAAACAACCAAATAAACAAATCAAAAATTATAGAGGCACTAATTCCTATACCGCTCCCTTCGCACGATATGAATATCAAATAGACATAATGCATATGTCACCTTTAGCTAAAGACAAGAACATTCCACAGTATGCTTTAGTCGTGATTGACATCTTCAGTAAATTAGCAGATGTAATTCCGATGGAGGAAAGAGACGGAGAGCACGTTTTGAAGGCGCTTAGAGCAAGTTTTAAAAAGATGGGTTACCCGATGCCTGTGTATTCTGATGATGATGGAGCGTTTGCAACCAAAAACCAAGTTCAGGATTTCTTCAACAGCGAAGGTATCAAACACATAATAACGAAGACACACGCAAATGTAGCCGAACGTTTTATTAGGACGATGAAAAACAAAATTCACGATAGAGTTAGGTTTAATAATATGAAATGGACCGATGCCTTAACACCAGCATTGAAACAGTATAACAGCACATTACACTCGTCAACAAGGATGACACCAACCGAAGCACACAAGGACGACAATGAAATAAATGTAAAGGTCAATCTGAAACTACGAGAAAAGAACAAAAGAAAGTATCCCAGAATACAGGAGAACGATAAGATAAAAGTGTTTCAAAAGAAAAGGGGCAATTACACCGACAGAAAAGAGTATAACTCTAAATGGTCTAATAAGATATTCAATGTTGATAAAATTGAATATGATATTATGGGCAATAAAACTTACAGAGTAGCAGGAATAAACAAACCACTTCTGAGACACGAAATTTTGTTAGTTAATGATTAAACATATTTCTTGGTATATTCAATATACTTGACTTGGTAGAAATCCAGACTTGATTGTTTAGGTTCTTTAATAACTTTTTCATTAAGTTTTTTAATATATACATTTCGTTTATTCTTGTATTCAGTGCTCTCTCTATCAACTTCTTTTGGTTGGTAATTATTAGTATTATTGTAAGCTGGTTTCTTCATACTTTCTAACAGTTGATAAATGCGTTTATTTTGTTCCATTATTTCATCAATTTTCAAAAATAGTTTATCCACACCTTCCATATATACTATATTATAAAACTAAAGTTTTAAAACTAAATATTTTAATTTCGAAGGTCTCTGTTTCTTAAATGTTTAAATTCTTCGCCTTCTACCATAACTCTAACAATGTTATCTAAATCTTTTTGAGTATGTCCACATACTAACGCTTTGTCCAGATATAAATATTCATAGCTAAGACCAACACTAAGTAATAAACAGTTATATTTTTTAGTTTGAGTACGAGTTAAGACTATTTTACATCCACACTTACAAGTATAATAACTAACACCATTATAATTATTGTCTCCAATTTGCTTGTCTAATTCAAGTGCTCCAAAATGTAAATGTGTTAAACTTGAAAATTCAACCATATACTATATTATTCAACTATACTTTTAAAACTAAATGTTTAAATTATGTTAATTCTAGTCTTTAAATACTAATTTTTCATCATTTGTTTAATAGTTTCCTGTGTTTCGTTATCAACATTATCTGACGTTGTAGCTTCATTTCCAAATTTGATGCAAATATTATGAGCATCTGTTTCTAAGTTGATGCCGTCTTTAGTTTTATCAATGTTCATTTTCTTATCATTTTTAGATATTTTGAACCCTATTGGTACACAACTGCATTTGCAATTACCCTTATTTTTTATTTCTAATTCATTTCTAAGTTCTAACATCTTTTTACACATAGGACAAGCAAACTCAGTGACTGATGCTTCTTTAACAATTTCTTCATCAGTTGATGAAACACTTAAACCTGTCTTATTATTTTTGTTTTTCTTTTTTGACATTTATATTAATATTTATATTTTTAATATATTGTATCAAAAACTTAATTAATTCTAAAATAAAATAACATATTTTTTTTTACATCTATTATCAGTTATGACAACCCGTTCTATATTCTCCATTTCATTTATTATATTAATATAATCTGTATAACTCCTTTTCATATTAAATAATAAGATGAATTATTTTTCATTTCTGTCTTTCTTTTCTTGTAAAGTTTTTTCATTGTATCGTCTTTATTCCATCTATATTCTACAAATTTCTGATGATATATTGAATTTAGATGTTTAAATAAATATTTGTCATCATAAGTTTTACCACAACTGCAATGGAAAATAGTCATATAAATAATAAGATAAAATAGTTTTTTAATCTTATTATTTTCATGCATAATAGAATATTGGTGGGGCACAGCACTTGGGGTTTTCATTGCATACGCGAGCAAGACACAAAACTAATTATCTTCAATACTTATTGACTGAAGTTGATGAAAGAGCCTGTTCTACTACGATAGACACCATTCATATCATAGTAATGCTTTCATACAATAAATAATATTAATTTATTTTCTAAATATTTTTAATATTATTATTTTATGCCTGAAGTTCCCATTATAAAACCAATAAACATAACTGATTATGAATTCAAACAAGCCAAATATGAACATGTGCCAAAACTACCTTTTCGCTCAATTGTTGTTGCTTCATCAACGGGTGGCAAAACAGTTTTAATTCAAAACCTTATCCTAAATGTTTATAGGGACTGCTTCGCTCGTATATTCATTTTTAGTCCGTCTGTTCATAATGACCCTACCTTCGTTGAAGTCAAGAAATATCAAAAATATAATATGAAGGTTGATGATGAAAAAGAAAAGTTATATTATGACACCTACCAACCTGAAGAACTGGAAGAAATAATTAACACACAAAGAAAGATAATTCATTATATGAAAGAACAGAAGATGAAGAAACTACATTCAATTTTAATCATAGTTGATGACTTTGCAGACGACCCTAAATTTGTTAGATACAGCAAGTTATTACATGGACTGGCAACGAGAGGCAGGCACGACGCCATTAGTTTTTGTTTAAGCGTTCAAAAATATCGTGTCCTAGCACCAATCATTAGGTTGAATTCAAGTTCGTTGTATATATTCAAGTTAAAGAATGTATCAGAGTTAATGTCATTCATTGAGGAAAACTCGGCCATCGTTGATAAAGAGCAACTGTTAAATATGTATCATAAAGCGGTAGATGATAAGCCATACTCCTTCTTTTATGTTAATATGAATTCCAAAGATGTTAATAATATGTTTTATGTTAGATTTGAAAAAGCTTTTAAAATAAAATAAATCTATTATATATTATAGAATGTTAAAAATGTTCCAAGAAAGAATATATGAAGAACCAGTAAGGTTTTTCGGTAGCGATATACCAAAACAGATTCAGGAATACCGAAAGCAAAGACTACAACAATTAGTAGAGTGTGAATGTGGTGAAACTTTTTTAATGAAGGATGCTGCTAACCATATTGAAAGTGATTGTCATATTACTTTTAAGGAAGCAGAAAGAATGAGGAAAGAATTAGAAGAACATATTCGTATAGAAAATGATACTGATAGTGATATTGATAATTATAGTGATGGTGATTCAACAAGAGTGCCAGATGATTAAAAAAATAACTAAATATGTTAGATTTGAAAAAATCATTTAAAATAAAATAAATATTCAAATATATTATGATATTTTATGATTTACCAATAGAAATTAAAAACCTTGTATTATCTTATAGTTTAGGTGATGTTAAATTATTAAAAATAAAAAATAGTAATATTGTTAAAAATTATATTAATAAATATAAACCAGTGTATAAGTCTTACACATTAAATAACATACATTATTTTGAAATTGATAATATCAATATTAATAATGGATTATCATATGTTTTTAATTTAAGTGAGTTAGATAAATTACATAAAACATATAAACCATTAAAATTATTTATTGAATATGATGCACTTGCTATCTATAGCTCGCTTACTCATTTGAATCATGTTTGTAATCGAACTTTAATACCAATTAGTTTAATTAATATTTATTATTTTCTTAACAAAGATCTTCATAAAATTAAATTAGTGTATGGAAGAAGTGGTCCGGTTGATCTTATTTCAGTACAAATAAAAAAAATAACTATCAAAGTTATCAATGATGGTGGACAACGTATTAATGATGATTTTTATTTTTATTTTTATCTTTAAAATTAATAGCATTAAGATTATGGCTTAATGTTATTAATTCAAAATAATGAATAACTACAAATTTGAACCGGTAATTTATATATTAATTTATCAGATTTTTCTTTTTCAATTTTACACATTCTTTCACTCATTTGTTTAATTGCTTTTAACTGTAATTTATCAATATTACTTAAATCTAATTGTTCTATATCAATATCATTAATTTTATCAATAGATGAAGTTTCAACATTACTATTTGAATTACCCATTATATATTATTATTTAGATTTTTCTTTTTTCAATTCCTTAATTTCTTTTTCAAGTTTATCTACTTTATCATTTAATTCTAATACTGCTTTATGAACTAGCACGGGTAAAACTAAATAATTTAATCCTAAATACTCTCTGTCTTTGCTAACAACATTTTCAAATTCTTTAGGAATTGCTTTTAGTACTTCGTCTGCTAAATAACCTATATGAGTTTTACCGTCATCATTTCTATCGTGTCTCTTAAACTTCTTCGGTTTAAATTTCTTAATAATATTCATACAATTAGATTTGACATTGTCTATATCATATTTCAATCTTGAATCAGATGAATCAACAAACGTTCCGTTGATGGTTACTGTTGTTGCTGTTAAATCTATATTAGTTCCTGTTGATGGTTCTAGTGTATTACACAACATTTTTTTCGTTCCTGCAACTGTTACATTTTCATTAAAAGTCGATGGAGCATTATTTGTAAAACTTCCAGTATTTACTGTTGTTCCGAAAGTTTTATCAATAGATAATAATGTTGAAAATACAGTTGCATTATCAATTACTCTGAATGCTGTATTGGTTGTATTAAATTTAACATCAATTGTTGACAAATTAGTTCCATCGTAATAAGTCGATATTTCACTTGTTCCCATTTTAATATCAGTTCCAGTAGTCATTGAAATATTATTCAAAAATGAAACCGTTGTTAAATCAAATGATTGAATGGTATTAGTTGCTAAATATGCATTTTGAACTGCTAAGTTAGTATCAACAGTTACTAATGTTCCACCATTAGGTGCTATACGATTGCTTCTCAATGCTCCATTAGTTTTAACATAAATATCATCAGCAAATAAATTGCCCATAACATCAACAGTATCAGTGTTAAAAGTCCATCCAGTAGAAATATTAACTGCTCCAACTATATTAGATTGAACAGCAGGGTCTCCACAAATAAATCTAATTGAAGAATTAGCATCACTATTCCTCATATCAAAAGATGAAAAAGCACCAACATATCTATATAATTCACAATTTGTATCAATTGTTAATTTACCATCAGTATCAATATTAACATTATCACAATTAACAGCAGCATTTGTATAAATATTACCTAACACATCTATAGGTTTACTAAAAATAGTTTTATTAACTAATCCATCACACATCATATATTGATTAGAAGCATTTGTAACATCACCAACACTAATGGCTACAAAATCATCATGAGACATATATAAGCCTTCAATAGAACTGGGAGTATATCTTCGTATTGAACCATTATTATTAAAATTCAACTATGAACCATTGTTAAGATTTACTGCCTTGTCAGTCCCTATAAAATCAACTGCATCAGTAAATCTCGATTTTCCGGCACAGTTTAAAACATAACCATTAACACCAACAGCACCTAAACCAAACCTATCTTTTACCCACACTCTTCCAACATTAGCATCTCCTATCTGTGTTTCCCATTGTCCTCCAGAGCTACTCATCCACATTCTGCCATCTCTGTTAATATTAAATTCACGATTGAACATTTGAAAAGTCATTTGCAATCCAACATTAGGCGACGATGTAGTACTAAACTTATTACATATTATAGAACCAGTAGTCAACATATTTAAATTACTATGTAAAGTTGTATTATCACTAAAATTAATAGGACCTGCTACTGATTGAGCGTTAGTATCTATTTTATCAAACTTTTGTCCTAATGATGTATCCTGCGAATTATTAGTAGTAATTATTGAATTAATTGTATTTGTATTTCCTGTTATTAATCCTGCTAAATTATCTGACTGTAAAACATATCTACTATCAGAACCTGTTATATCTAAAATAGATGAACAAGAAAATAAACCTGATACTTGTAAATTAGATAATATTGTAGTATTATGATTTAATATTATTTTATCATTTTGAAAAGTTGAAGAATTATTAATTTCTACATCTCCAAAACCTCTTTGATTTAAAAACATAGTTGCTCCACTTAAATTTCCATAAATATAACTATCAAAATAATTATTGTACATTTCATAAAAATTATTATAATTTCCAAAATTTGCTATTTTGAAAATTGAAGTAGTTGTTATATTATGAATTAATGTATTATTTAATACTGATGTATTTAATTTTTCTGATAATAAATTATTAGTTGTTATTTTATTATAATAATCTGTTTCATTAAATGAACCTCCATTCTGTAAATCTAAAATTGCAGTAATATGTGAATTTACTGTACTATTTAATCCTGTTATTAAATTAGAATTAGAACTAATATTATTAAAATTAGTTGTTATAGTAGAATTCAAATTATTTATTAAATGTGTATTAGATGAAATATTATTAATATTTGTATTAATTAAGTTAGAATTAGAGCTAATATTATTAAAATTAGTTGTCATAGTAGAATTTAAATTACTTATTAAATTTGTATTTGATGAAATATTATTAAAATTTGTATTTGAAGTTACTGTCAGATTACCTATTAAAAATGTGTTTGAACTAATATTATTTGATAATACATTAACTTCTGTTTTGTTATATGATTGAGTTATATCATAAAAATTAGCGTCAACCTGTGCTTTTGTGTAAGTATCTACTTGGTCTGCTTTATTGTTGAGTAAATCAATTATATCTGATTGATTAGCGTATATGTTTCTAATGTTTGTCACCCCGCTTGTAGAATTGATTTCGCTAATTGTGTGCGCTACAACATTTTCAAAGTTTGTTAAATTTATTGAGGGCATTATATATTAATAGTAGAAAATGATAATATTTATTTATTTGTAATATTATCATTTTTACTTATTTTTAATCCAGTATCTGCACTCCGGCGTCTCTAATGGAAAGTATTTGCTCGCTCACTAATGTTATGTAAATCGTGTCAGGCATATTTGCTGTTGTCATATTTCCATTAGGTTTCACACGAATTAGAAGTTGTTGCCCTGCTTTTGTGTTAACTCCAGTATATGAACCATCGGGAACCTTTTCAAAATTCATAGCAAAGATAAACTTATCAACACGGTAAGAAGAATATTCAATTGATAAATGGTGTTGATGGAACAATGGTAAATTTAATGCTTTTCGTAAGTAATAGAATGCTTGTGTTAATGAACGGCAAGGATACTCAGGATATAGTTTTGACCCTAATTGAAGTTGAAATTCTAAATCAAGGTCAGGATTGTAGTATCCACTGTCTTGACAATTCAAGTTATACATAGGGTGATAGAAGTTGTTGTATTCTTTCATAACGTGAGTATCGCCTACTCCACTTTTGTTGAACTGATGAACGCGGCAACTAGTTTAGATACTGAGCGACCAACAGTAGTGTTAATTAACGACGAACCATCGGGAACTTGATTAGATTGACAAATATAAGTATTATATGTGATTGGAAGTTCTTTTGAATCGAGGAGGTGAGCAACATATCTATTGTGGAGGTCATTGTCCAAGCTCACCAAATCAGTTTGTAGGAATGCGTTACTAATTGAGAACTGCTCATTTGTATGAAGGCTTGAGTCTGCATTGCCACTTTCTGGAAACCTCGTACCACCAACTGTAACAACACAATCACTAAAATTTGAAACTAATTCAAGTTCTAAAACAAGAGGACACGCTTTTAACGGGATATACTTAAATTGATTGAATAAACCAAGCATCGGTTTAAATCCGACAACCATTTTTCTTCTAAAACCGGGAATTGTGTAAGCGTCATATGCAGGACCAATATGACCCGATGCAGGAACTGCGCGACGTGTGTTTAAATCATCATCATATCTATAACCAAAACTCTGGGCGTCTTCGTTGTCCCTTGCTCCTTTTGACATCAAACAACTCATCATATGATGATTTCGGTTGTAGTAATCAATGTCTTCAACAAGTTGATTACCAGCAATTAGTCTTACTCTTCTAAAAAAGGAATAAGCAGGAGACAGAGGACGCAAGCGTTTATTGTCTGTCGTGTCAGTGTTTTCAACAGTGAAATAAACCATTACACTCTGTGGGTCTAACCAACTATTCTCTTCAGCATTTAACGCTATTTTCAACACACGCTGGCCTGATGAAGGAGTGTAGATATTACTCCCAGAAGGAAAAAACGAGACAGAACGACGGTCGTTGATATAACTTGCACCTTTATTTAATTTAAATGTGAGGTTGTCAATTAGAATATCTTCAGCACTAAAAGTTTCCATTACTATATATATAATCTAATTTAGAAATAATTTAAACTAAATTAAATAATTTAGTGTGATCCTTTTGATTAGAATTATTATTTTTGAATATTTTCATTTTCTTTTTCTTAATCTTATCTTCAACTGGAGTATTACCTTTGTCGCGAATGCTCGCGAGGCTTCTTGCCGAAGCGTCTTTCTCCAAGACTAATTCTCTAATTTCTTCATATGAACTTTTCTTATACTTTTTATTTTCATTCTTAATCATATCATCCGTTGTTTCATTGTCATATTTCTTATGATGTATCATTAATATTATTATGATAATAAATTTATGTTTTGTCTTTTTACTATATTGTCAATGTCTGATTGAGTGTGATTACATCTGTTGTTGTCATTTAATAACAAGAACTTATTATTTGCGACTTTAGCTTTAAACAAGATAAAATTATAACAGTTGGAATATTCAAAACCTCTAAATATATAACATCCACATTGGCATTTTACATATGTTCGTTTATTATCTCTATATAAATCCATTAATCTTTTTTCAATTGTCAATGGCTTATATGTTGTTTCACTTTCTGTCAAGTTTTCTTTTAACTGATTATACATATATAATTTATATATACATTTATATATTTAAGTACTTATTTAACTACATTATCGCACTTACAGGTTCAACACTTCTTGAAACATCTTTGCCTTGGTCTCCGTATCCAGTTATGTAATCGTGGTTAGTAAATGGATTTAATGAACCAGTATAAACAGTTATAGCGCCACGGTCAGCAATGCTAACAGGGTCTAAGATACTTCTAAAATTAATGTAATCATCGGTAATTTTAGACCTATGTGATATAAACGGCGCACCGTAAGTGGTTAAAGTTAATTCTCTTTCAGGATAATCTTTTGTTATTTGTGCCCCTACACTTGAACCGAGACTATGTGTTATAAGATGTTTAACTTCATGGTTTTCATCCAATGCTGTTGATGTGTCTTTATATCGTTGTGAATATTTTGTCATTTTTAAGGGAAGTCCTACATCCGCCAGAATGTCATTAACAGCACCTCCAAACGTTCCTTTTCCAAATGTTCCGCTTATATACATTTTATCACCATCAATATAAAAACCATTACCATTGCCATATGCTCTACTTAACCCTTGTGCATCAGTTAAATTTGAATTAGGATAATAACTATTTAAGATGTTGTCAGTTTGTTTCATAACATCAGTTATTTTAATTGTTTTCTTATAAGGTTGATAATGTTTAATTTTACCATGCTTCATTTCATAAATTAACTTTTTATTATTAATCATATAATTAAAGTTATAAATTAATTTCTCAATTAATTAATAATGCTGACTTACAGCTTTGCTCTAAGCAACTTTTCATATAGAAAAGTTGACTTACGACGAAGTCCTAAGCAACAGAATAATTTTTAATTAGAAAATTTATTTTCTAATTAAAAATATATTATGTTGACATACAAGAAGGTCTATATTGACAGTGCTCATAGAATTAGCGGTTCATCATCAAATTTTAGAGTTGAATTGCCGGAAACATTACAAACAGACAACGGAGTTCATTGCTACATTCACGAAGTAACATTACCTAACTCGTGGTATTCAATTCAGTCAGGATTAAATAATATATTATACTTTTATTCTTCTCCACTAGTTCCAGATGAAGATAACACAAATGTCCATTATTTAGCGTTACAATTGGACGAAGGAGTATATACTGGCACAGAACTAGCGACAGAATTAAAGGCAAAAATAAATGGTGTTGTAGATAATACTAATTTCTCAAATACTTATGAATTTCTTACAGTGTAAAAACTAATAAAATAACAATTTATTCAAACTATGCCGATAGAAAGTTCGCTGTATTAACTGATGAACAAATGAAACTAACATATACAGATTATATATGGAATGGAAGTTTTAATGCTAATAACTTGCAATCTGTTAATGAAGTTTTGGGAAATTATCAAATAGCAGTTTATCAATATAATAATCCTTATGTTTCTGGTTTCGTTAATCTCCAACCCATTAGAAATATTTATATTCATTCTTCTCAATTGTCTAATTATAATCAAGTAAATTTAAGGACGGGTGATAGCACAGTTGTTAAGAAAGTACCAGTCACAGCACCACACGCGGGAATTGTCTTTGATTCAGAATTAAACCCTCTTGATTACTTGGATGTATCAAATAGAAGCTTTAAACAATTAGATTTTTGGATTAGTAATTCATTAGGAGATGAAATTAATTTGAATGGAGTGAATTGTAGTTTTAGTCTCCTTTTCGTAAAGAGTGATATTATTTGATAATGAAAACAACATATAAAGACATAAACCAGTATATTACATTATGGAAAACAGATATTCAAAAGGCCAAATTTATAAAGTATGTGATAAAGCATATACAAAATGCTACATAGGAAGCACAACAGTTTCATTATCCAGAAGAATGGTTCAGCATCGTTCAGATTATAAAAGATGCAAAGATGGACGCTACAAATCCTATTTGACTGTTTTTAACCTATTTGATGAGTTTGGAGTTGAAAATTGTAAGATAGAATGGATAGAAGATTACCCCTGTAATAGTAAGAAGGAATTAGAAGCAAGGGAAGGACACCATCAACAATCAACTGATTGTATAAATAAGGTAGTTGCCGGTAGAACAAAGCAAGAATGGAGAGACGTTAATAGAGAAGAACAGTTGGTAAAACAGAAAAAATATAGAGACACCCATAAGGAAGAAATTGCAAACTATAAAAAAGAATGGGCGTTTAGAAATAAGGAACACTTACAAGAGAAAGCAAAAGCATTTTACACAGAAAACAAAGAACATTTAAATGATTATAAAAAAGAATGGTATGAAAAGAATAAGTCAAGGATACTTGAAAAGCAAAAATCAAAATATCAAATGTCAAAAACTTAGAATAATATATATATAGATTTTCCATATGGAAAATCTATATATATTATATGTCAAGTATTGAGGTAGTAGATGTTAATAATGAAACTAAAACAGAAGGAGAATCACCTGTTAATAATGAAGTTGTTGAACAAAATGAAACAGTTAATGAACCAACGCCAGAAGAAGTTAAACCAGAAGAAGTCAATCCTGAACCAAAAGCAAAAGCATTACCAAAAGCAAAAGCATTACCAAGAACTAAAAAAGAAGTTGAATTAGTAGAATGTGAACAATGCTCTAAAAAGATGACATTGAACAGTTTGAGACACTCACATCCTAAAAATTGTAAAGGGGCACCTACTGAATTTTTACCAGTTAATCCACAAAAGAATATTAGAAAAATTCAACCAGAAGTAAAAGAAGAAATTAAGAATGAGATTAAACAAGAAGTTATTAAAGAAACCATTAAGAAACCCACAGCGACAGAACTATTAACCCAACATTATGAAGAACTGAAACAAAAGAAAAAACAAGATAAATCAGATAAAATAAGTAAACTAACTTTATCAATGTTTTAAATAATAATCTAATTATTATATATAACAATTATGCTTATGAGAAGTCATAGAAATGTTGAGTTTAAAAGGGCTCCACAAGTAGAACGTTCCTACGACTCAAATGATTTGTGGGGCGCTGCTTCAAGAAAGAATTATTTTACACAATTAAAAGAAACAATAGAAGCGAAACAATCACAAGGAGCATTAATACAGTATAGAAATGATTTAGCTGAAAGCAACAGAACCGAAAGTTATAGAAAGGAGTTAGACAAGATAAGACGAGAGTTGGACAACACACGCTCACCAGATGGAATACAGACAACAGAACAACTCACAGCAAGAAAGAAACATTTAGAAGAAATGATTAAGAATATTTCGGATTAATTTATTTTCTAAATTAATTAATATAATATGATTAAATCAATAAATAGACTGAATACAACCAAACCACATGCCATAGGATCATTAAAATCACAGCTACACCTAAGACCTTCTTATGATGAATTGTTAAAAGAAACATTAGTAGAAGATGAGAATAGACCATCGATTCAAGATGAAATAGATAGAAAGGCGACGAGATACAGATTAAACCAATATGGAAGTCAGTGGGACAACAAGGACAGCTTAGGAGTGTTAAATCAGGAAACGATGAAAAGAAAGGAGGAATTAAGAAAAGCAGAGACAACAGCATCGTCTTCTAGAATAACCAGCCGGTCTTCTTCAAAGTCCGCTTTCTCCACACCAGACAGTCCACTGACAGAATATGAAGAGTATGAAAATGATATACAAGCATCATTTGAAGAACAAGATAGACAAGTCAGAGAGAAAAGGGAAAAACTCAGTCCAAGCATACACGAAGATTTAAACAAGGCTTCATCAAGTTCAATACCTGAAGGGGTAGTAGTTCATTCAATGACATCAGATGACGAACTGCCACCTTTAGAACCCATAGAGGAAACAGCAACAGCGAAAAAGGGTAAAGACAATGATGATGATGATAAACAAACAACAATTTCTGATACTGAAATAATGGAAATGCACGAAAAAGCGAACGAGATGGAATTACAAAATGTAGAAATCGAAGAAGTGGATGATGAACAAATTTTCAAAAACTATTTAGAAACCATAAAGTGGATGTGGCCGGTGTATCTTTCGAAAAATCCGGGAACTATGATGGATAATATACTTTCAAAACTACATCAATTCAATGTAATAAATGCTGATAAATACGATGAGTTCAAAGAATTATTAGATGAATATAACAATGCAAGCACAACAGAAAGAAAAGGAATTCGTACTCAGTTAGAAACATATTACAAGGACAACGTTTATAACAAGTACTTCAAACAGAAACCAAGTTCATCAACTCAACAATAAAAAAAAAATCTATAATATTTAAATATGACTGATAAATATTATGGATTAAGAAGAAGGAAAACTTTTGATGAAATGCTGAAAGAAGCGATGACACACAGATTGAAAATTGAAATCATCCCCGAAAGACGGACATTTGACACATCAATTAACGATATAGACTTTGACGATTTTGACCTTTCAAAATACGACAGGAGACGACGGTTGAATGCTAGGGTTCAAACTGATAAACAAGTTTTATTACATGAATTGACACCAGAAATGTTTGATGAAATACCGCCAACATCACAGTTGTATGAAAACAATGAGGCAGACACACAAACAACGCGATATGTAGCAAAGGAGTTAGATGATGAAAAATTCAGTGATGTAATTACAGACAAGAGTGAGGAAAATAGAAAGTCAGAAGATGAACCAGAAGACGAACCAAAAGACGAAAAGCAGGAAGATTTACAAAGTCTTCATTTAACATCATCATCGTCAGCATCAACTGAGAAAGAGGAAGAGAAGAAAGAGGAAAGTCGAGAAATAAAGTCGTTAAGAAACATATTTTTAGGTGGAGAAGACAAGAGCGTATTTGAACTATTCCAACGAGGTGAGAAGTCATCCTCTCCATCAGAACAATCGCGAGAACAAGAAGAAGAACAACCGAGGGCATCTTTCTGGTCAAGACGACAGGTTGAAGCAAGAAGCAGAAGCCACTCACCAGAAGAAAGAGCAAGAGGTAATCAAATGAACAGAAGACAATTAGAAACAATAAGCAGGAGCAACTCACCCCAAGAAATAGCACGAGGTAGTGAATGGACGAGGGAACAAATGGAAACAAGAAGTAGGAGCAGAAGCCCAGAAAGCACAAATACAAAAAGTAGCCGAGGCAAGAAGAAAAAATAAAACTACTTAAAGAGAAAACGTGATAATATAGTAAAAATGATAGGAATTTTCATTAATGGCAATAGAAAACAGAGAATAACGAATGACGAATTTGATGTAATGGTTGAACTTATGAAAGCGGAAAACGACTTAGTCTTACAGAGAATGAGCGAGAAGGTTAGCGAGAGCGACGACCACCTACTGAGATGGAAGGACGACCAGAAGACCTACACCAGAACTACTTCAACAAAAACCTAAAACAGCCTTACACCTGCGAGGACTGCGGAAGGACGATATCAAGCAAGTCCAACCTATTTAAACACAAGAAAAGCAATGTATGCAATAAAAACAAAAAACCCCTTTATGAAAGGATAAATCATTAATCTTATTAAAACTCATTAATAAGATTAATGCGTTGAGTTTTAACCCGGAGCCCAGTTTCTCCAACAGGCAACCCCTACCCAAAACTACGACTTAAAGAAATATTTACTATATATAATATAGAGTATAGATATATGGTGTCAGTGTCAGAAGAAAAAATCATAGATTTCATTATAAAAAGTCATCAAGGTGAACTAATACAAAAAGAAGGGAAACAAACACAAAAACTCAAAATAGGAGACAAGAGCTACAGATACAGTAAGAACAAACCCACTTCGAAGGTGTTGAATACCAGACTAAAGGAAGTGGCGAGAAGCGATGGTTACAGAAAACATAGTCTTCTAATGAAAGGGGCTAGCTTCATCAAACTCACACGAGGAAGACCCTTACAGGATTATGTCAAGCGTTTCAAATCCAAAATCACAGATGAACAGCAAGCCTTCAAAGGTTATGCCAACACATATTCAGTTAGTGATATAAGATTGAAAGGGTTGAAAGGCTTATCATACTTAAAATATCAGAAGCAACGAATGGTAGAATTTCTCAACAGAAACCCGAATATGAAAATCATTGTTGAAGTAGATTTGGCGTTAAAGAACACTGACAACGAAGAGATACGACGAAGGCTGAGAAGCAGGAGATACAATGTCCATAACCCAGAAGAGATAAACAGTGTTTTAAACAACATAGCCCACGACATAGAGGTTCAAATTGAGATAGCCGAATTAACTCAATCGGGCTTGGTTCTTCTTCAAGTTCAAAGTCTGGTGATAAGTTATGACAGATACAATCCTACCCGTGGCTCTTCTTATATTCCATTGCCCGACTGGGTGGCAAACAAAAAGGCTTGTATCAATATTAAAAACAATGATGAGTTGTGTTTCAAATATTCTGTTCAATGTGGTTTTTATGAGATATACAAAAAAGACCATCCCTGTGATATGTATCATTATAAAAAATATGTTAATGTTAGTTTCATCAAGTGGGACAATATAAACTTTCCTGTAGGCAATGATGAGATTGAACAATTTGAAGAACAGAACAAACACATATCGGTCAATGTTTATTACATCAATCCTGATACCAATAGTAAAACAATTTTATTATACAAAAGAAGCAACAACTCCCAAGCACAGCAAAAGATTGATTTAATAAAGCTGACTGGAGAAAATGGTAACTCACACTATGTCTACATCAAGAACTATAACAAATTGATGGGTAGCCAAACCAACAAAACAGGCAGACCAAAGTATCACTGTAGGACATGCTCACACGGTTTCAAGTCAGAAGAGTTATTAAAACAACACGAAGAACAGGGTTGTCTAGCGGTTGAAGGACAACAAATAGAAATGCCGGAGGTAGGAGCTACGATTGAATTTAAGAATCATTTTAAGAAACTGAAAGCGCCTTATGTCATATATGCAGACTTTGAATGTCTAACAGTACCCATTGATGTTAAAAGCAAATCGACAAAAGCGACAACAACATCATATCAAAATCATCGCCCTTGTGGTTTTATGATTAGTGTAGTCAATGCCATCACTGGAAGCAGTGAGCCCTATTTATACAGAGGCGAAGATTGTATGGATGAGTTCGTTGAGAAAATGAATGAAGTCAGAGATGATGTAATAAAGAAAATGAAGGAAGTGAAAGAGATAATCATGACTGAGGACGATAAAACAGATTTTGACACTGCTACTAAGTGTTTCGTTTGTGGAAAGGGCTTTCAGGAAGGGGATAAAAAAGTTAGAGACCATTGCCATTTTACTGGTAAATATAGAGGTTGTGCTCATGATGATTGTAACCTTGCTTTTAGTATGAGATATTATAAAATTCCTGTCTTCCTTCATAACCTGAAAAACTATGACGCTCACTTAATCATCAACAAGGCACACGAACTGAGCAAGAATGCTAAAATCGATTGCATCGCACAGAACAGCGAGAAGTTCATAACCTTTGGTTTTAAAAACCTTTGTTTTAAGGACAGTTTTAGCTTCTTATCGTCTTCGTTGGATAAGTTGGTGAAGTTGAGTAAGTATGAAGATGATAAAAGGCGTGAGAACTGGAAGAACAATTTTAGATACAGTGTTAGAAATCCATATGTTAAAACCGATGAAGATTTGGACTTGTTGACTGACAAGGGGATTTATCCTTATGACTATTTTGATAGTTTTGACAGATTTACTGAAAGAAACTTACCACCAAAAGAAGCGTTCTACAGTAAATTAAGTGAGGAACATGTCAATGACAAAGATTATGAGAGGGCACAAAAGGTTTGGAAACACTTCGGTATTAGAACATTAGGACAATATCACGATTTGTATTTGAGAACCGACGTTTTATTATTGACTGATGTTTTTGAAAACTTTAGAGACTTATGTATGGAATACTACGGTTTGGACCCCGCTCATTATTATACGCTTCCTAACTTCGCTTGGGAAGCTATGTTGTTGAAAACTGGTGTTGAAATTGAGCAGTTGCATGATAAAGAAATGTATGAGATGGTTGAACAGGGAATGAGAGGAGGCATGTGTCAGGTCAGTCACAAACTGGCTGAGGCAAACAATAAGTATATGGATGAAGCCTTCGATGAAAACAAGCCGTCAAGTTATATCAATTACTTAGATGCTAACAATTTGTATGGTCTGGCGATGTCTCAAAAATTGCCTTTAAAGAACATCAAATGGACGAAGAAAACACCTAACATTGAAAAGTGGGATGAAAAAGATGAGTATGGTTATATTATGGAAGTTGATTTGGATTATCCAGAAACACTACATGACTACCATTCGGACTATCCACTAGCACCGGAAATAATGAATGTCAATGCTAATATGTTGTCAGACTATCAAAAGGAAATCTACAAAATCTACTATGGAAACAAAGAACCGAAGGATGAGAAAACCAGCAAGTTAATATTAAATTTGAAAGATAAAGAAAAATATGTTGTTCATATCAAGACTTTACAGTATTATCTAAAAATGGGTATGAAACTCACCAAGGTTCATAGGATAATAAAATTTCAACAGAGGGCTTGGTTGAAACCGTGGATTGACTTCAACACAGGCAAGAGGAAAGAAGCGAAGAGCGACTTTGAGAAGGATTTGTTTAAATTAATGAATAACGCAGTGTATGGAAAAACCATGGAAGACAAGAGAAAACATATGGATTTTGAACTGGTAGATAATGATGTTAGGTATGAAAAATGTGTGAATAATCCAACATTCAAAAATAGATTTATCATAAATGAAAATCTGGTAGGAGTGGAAAAGACAAAGTCGGTCTTGAAACTTGATAAACCTATATTCTTAGGAATGACAATTTTAGATTTGAGTAAATTACATATGTATGAGTTTTACTATGGTGTATTGAAAAAGAAATACAACGAAAATATCAAATTGATATATACAGATACTGACAGTTATGTAATTCAAACCTTCACTGATGATGTCTACAAGGATTTTCAAGGTATCAAGCAACATATGGATTTTAGCGATTATCCTGTTGAACATCCATGCCATGACACAACAAATAAGAAGGTCTTAGGAATGTACAAAGATGAATGCTCTTCAAAGATAATTACAAAGTTTATAGCACTCAAGCCAAAGTCATACGCTTTCACAATCCACGGTGAAGAAGAAGAACATAAGAAATCTAAAGGTGTTGTTAAACATAAGGTCAAAAAGGAATTAACATATCAAAACTATGAGGAATCACTTTATCAAAACAAAAAACATGAAATCTCCTACAACTTTATTAGAAGTCGCACTCATCAGATTTATTCAATGAGTCAGGTTAAGCAATCTCTGAGTAATTATGAGAATAAAAGGTTTTATATTGATGCTTTCAATTCTTTGCCCTATGGTCATTTCAGGATAAAATGAATTAAAGAAAAGATGATTAAAGATATTAACAGATATGGAAAGATATAAGAACGGTAAAATTTACAAAATAGTTGATGTTGGTTATGAAAAGTGTTATGTAGGAAGCACGTGTGAGGAACTAAGCCAAAGGATGGCAAGACATAGGCAGAAATATCATTTCAATCAAAGGCACGGGCGAAACAAACATTCAAATTCTAGAGTGTTGTTTGATGAATACGGGGTTGAGAACTGTAAGATAGAACTCATTGAAAACTACCCGTGTGATAGTAAAGAGCAACTACTTCGACGAGAAGGTTATCATATCCAAAATACAGAATGTGTCAATCGTTGTGTGGCAGGTAGAACACCAAAAGAATACAAAGAAATGTATAATCCACTTAACCAAGAGAAAATAAAGAACGGAATGAAAGAATGGTATCAAAACAATAAAGAAGAATATAAACAACATAGAAAAGAATATTACCAAATGAATAGAGAACAAATTCTTGAACAAAACAAGCAGAATGTAGTGTGCGAAGTCTGTGGAGTAGTAGGTCGCAAAAGCAAATTAAGTAGACATCAAAAGACTAAGATGTGTCAATCATATAAATCAAATAACAATGAACATAATGAAGATAATTAAAATAAATATCTAAGTAATTCTAATAATATGAAATTATTAGAATTATTTAGTGGTACAGGCAGTGTTGACATGGTCGCTCGTGATTTGGGCTACAGTGTGATTTCCTTGGATTTGAAAAATGCTGATATCAATCAGGATATTCTGAGTTGGAATGTTGGAGAGTTTGATGTTGTTTGGGCATCTCCTCCATGCACAGAATACAGCATAGCGAAGACGAGGGGTGTCCGAAAGATAGATTATGCTAACAGTATTGTTTTGAAAACCCTTGAAATCATCGACTACTTCAAACCGAAGTGGTGGGTCATTGAAAACCCTGCAACTGGATTGTTAAAGGAACAGCCCTTTATGAGAGGTCTAAAATAGTATGATGTGGATTACTGTAAATATGGTATGAACTATCGAAAGAGGACGAGGTTGTGGACTAACATTGAAACGTGGAAACCCAGACCATTATGCAAAAGGGATTGTGGCAAGATAAGAAATGGAAAACATCTTGAAACTGCCCAACGGTTGCCCAGCGGTAAAAAGATTGATTGGGGTGATGGATACATTAGTCATAAACAAGAGGATTTATATAAGATACCTACTGATTTGATTAGTGATATATTTGTTTGTTTGTTTGATGTAAGGGGTGTTGCTCAACAAATGAGACCCTCCACCCTATGAACCCCTCTGTCTGTAGCGATGCTGTCCTACTCGAATTCAAATGTGTAGCCTACAGATAGGCAGCGTGCAGTCGTGAACCCACACCACCTGAGTAATCCCGAATCCCGGGATTCGGGATTTCAAATCCCGAGATTTGGGATTTCAGTTCCTGTGATTTGGGATGTTCAAATCCTTGTGGTTGAAGGGTTGAAATCCTCAAAATTGGGATTTGTAATGACAAAGGGGTTTACTCTGGTATAATATCAGAAACAACATAGGAGACTGGACACACTGAAAACCGGTTTAATCATACTATCTATAACTATCATATAATTATATCATTTATATTCTTATATGTTATAATTATAGTGAACTTTTAATCTATAAACATTTCATTAAATGACAAACCAGAAGAACCGCCCAAAAGCCAACCCGTGAAACCACAGAAAGTCCTATCCTCTTTCAATCAATAAAACTAAAAGTTGAAATCTGGAACGAGACAGGGGACCAAAACATCAATTCGTTACCACATCCATATCGTTATTTCATGCCCCCAAAATCAGCCTTGAAAAAACGAATAAGGTGGTACACGTGTTGAATCCCTTTACCACTTTTTGGGGGGGGGGGGGGGGGGGGGGGGGGGGGGGGGGGGGGGGGGGGGGGGGGGGGGGGGGGGGGGGGTGGGTGGGTGGGGGGGGGGGGGGGGGGGGGGGGGGGGGGGGGGGGGGGGGGGGGGGGGGGGGGGGGGGGGGGGGGGGGGGGGGGGGGGGGGTTGGTTCGGAGTTGGTTTAGGCTTGGTGGGTTGGTTTAGGGTTGGTTCAGGGTTGGTTCAGGGTTGGTTTCGGGTGGGTTTGGGGTTTGGGTTGATTTAGGCTTAGGGTTGGGGTTAAGGAGGGGTTGCAGGGTGGTTTGGTTTAGGGTAGGATGTTGCGAGAGGTGCGGGGGTGTTGGTTCACGGGGTGAAAGGGGGTCTGGGACCGAAGCTGCAGGGCTCGCACGGACAGCATCCCCAGCATAGCTAACATCATCCCCAAGATGCGGATGATGCGGGGGAGTTGGGGGACCATACCATGGGGGGGGAAAAAATGGAGAAAGTAGGGGGCCTGGGGGGTGGTCTGTTGATGGTTGCCTGTTCTGGTTTTTATGTTCATCTCAAATCTATGTTCCCCCTTATTCGTTTTTAAAAGAGGGTTTTTAGGGAGCTTATTTATCGTTTTCGTTAAGGTAATCATTTGGGTAAATTGTCGCCTTGTTCATTGTTGGGCTGGGGGCAACATTTTTTTCATTTGAAAGAGGTAGCCCTTTTAGTAGTTATCAAGTTCTGGGGTGTTGGTGGTGTGTTTGCTTTTGGGTCGCTCGTCCCTTTAATTCGGTCGTTTGCCACCACGCCACGTCTTCATCCTCTACTTCATTGTTTCAGCCAGACACTCAGTGTGTCGTTTGCTCTGAACATCTTCCAGTATCAGACATATGTTTGGAGAGCCAGTGAAAGAATGGTGTTGAGAGGGGTAAGCAGTCTTCAAAGCTTGACTTGTCGCCACGTTATTTACTTCAACAACTTGATGTTTGAGATTGCGTCCAGTTGGACTTTGCCTGTCGTCCATCAAACAGCCATTTCTCATCAATCGTGCCCTCACTCTGCCCTGCTTTGCTTCAAACCCTTCGGTCTGAACAATGGCACCCAAGAGCACTCAACCTTCTTCGGCTTCGGGGTACGCAAACGCAACGGACGAGAGCCAGCCCGCTCAGAACCAGAATTTCGTTGAGATGATGATGGCTCAGCTTTCTGTTCAGGCTTTTGCTTCCGATGTTGCGATTGTAGCATCCAGTAGAAGACTTGCTGTTTTGCGATTTGACTTTGGATGAATGCGTAAGACATCCATCAGAAACCAGACTTTGCTCTTGGAAGAAGGGTAAAACAAAATGTGAGGACAGCGCGACCGCAGAGGTTGGAAGACACCCCAAAAATATGTGTGATGATTACCCCTCAGTCAGGGTAAGGTCTACCCCGAAATCTGGGCAAGGGTAAGGTTTATACTGAGAGAAGGGTAAGGTCTACCCCAAAAACGGGGTAAGGGGTACCCCAAAGCTGGGGTAAGGGGTAAGGGCTACCCCAAAATCGGGGTAAGGGGTAAGGGCTACCCCAAAATCGGGGTAATGGGGTAAGGTTTACCCCAAAATCGGGGTACACCACCACCACCAACACCACCACCACCCCCTTTTCTCCCACCGCTCCCCACATTTGCTCTGTCCTGAGGTTGAGACGTCATTCAGAACATCGCCTTCAACACTGTCGTCTATGAGGTTTTGGTTGAGGGAGCGGGTAGGGATTGTGGGTCTTTTGCTTTTGTTGTTATCCCAATCCCACCAAAACAAGGACCAAATCTCCCATTTCTCAACTCCCCCAAAACCAACAAACACATAAACTTCAATATGTTCAGTTTCAACCTCATCCCCAAACCCACATTTCCAGTTTCAAACCCAATCCCAAACCCAATATACTTATAAGACAAGAGAAACGAGAATATCTCAAAATATCAGTATTGATATTTGCATTTTTCAAATCAAGGGAAATAACACTAAAACCCAAATCCCGAGCAACCCGACCAACCGAGCCTGTCCCTGAAAATAATTCTAATAATTTCATATTATTAGAACTATCTAGATAATTATTTTATGGAATAATGCCCATATGGTAATGAAGTGAAAGCATCACTATAAAACCTTTTATTTTCATAATTACTCAGACTTTGCTTGACTTGAGACATTGAATATATTTGATGCGACTTACTTCTGATGAAGTTATATGTGATTTCATGCTTTTTGTTTTGAAATAATGCTTCGTGGTAGTTCTGATACGACAGTTCTTTTTTCACTTTGTGTTTGACTACACCTTTTGATTTCTTATGTTCATCATCCTCACCATGAATTGTGAAGGCATAAGATTTAGGTTTCAATCCGATGAATTTAGTAATGATTTTTCCATTCACTTCGTCCTTAAACATTCCTAAGACCTTTTTATTAGTTTTGTCATGACATGGATGCTCAACAGGATAGTCGCTAAAATCCATGTGTTGCTTTATCTCATTGAAATCCTTATAGACATCATCAGTCATTGTTTGAATTACATAACTGTCAGTATCAGTATATATCAATTTGATGTTTTCATTATACTTCTTTTTCAATACTTCATAATAAAACTGATACATATGTAATTTGCTTAAATCTAAAATGCTCATTCCCAGGAAAATCGGTTTATCCAGTTTCAGTTTCGCTTTAGTTTTTTCAACTCCCACCAGATTTTCATTTATAATAAATCGGTTTTTGAATGTTGGATTATTAACGCATTTTTCATATCTTACCTCATTATCAACCAGTTCAAAGTCCATATGGTTTCTTTTGTGTTCCATAGTTTTTCCGTACACCGCGTTATTCATTAATTTGAATAAATCTTTCTCAAAATCGCTTTTGGCTTCTTTCCTTTTACCAGTGTTGAAGTCAATCCACGGTTTCAACCATGCCCTCTGTTGAAATTTTATTATCCTATGGACTTTTGTCATTTTCAATCCCATTTTCAAATAATACTGTAAAGTCTTAATATGAACCACATATTTTTCTTTATCCTTTAGATTTAATATTAACTTACTTGTTTTCTCGTCCTTGGGACTTTTACCATCATAATATATTTTGAAGACTTGCTTTTGATAATCGGAAAGCATACTAACATTTACATTCATTATTTCAGGCGCTAGTGGATAGTCAGAGTGGAAGTCGTGCAATGTTTCGGGATATTCCAAATCAACTTCCATAATATAACCGAACTCATCGTTTTCATTCCATTTTTCAACACTGGGCGTTTTCTTTGCCCACATGATATTTTTTAGCGGTAATTTCTGGGACATTGCTAAACCATACAAGTTATTAGCATCCAAGTAGCTAATATAATTTGATGGCTTGTTCTCATCATATGCTTCCTCCATATACTTATTATTTGCCACCGCTAATTTATGACTTACCTGACACATACCACCTCTCATTCCCATTTCAACCATCTCAAACATTTCTTGGTCATGCAATTGTTCTATTTCAACACCAGTTTTTAGAAGCATCGCGTCCCATGCGAAATTTGGCAATGTGTAATAATGAGCGGGGTCTAAACCGTAGTATTCCATACACAAGTCTCTAAAGTTTTCAAATACATCGGTCAGTAGTAAAACATCAGTTCTTAATTACAAGTCGTGATACTGCCCGAGTGTTCTAATCCCGAAGTGCTTCCATACTTTCAGTGCCCTTTCATAATCTTTATCACTTACATGTTCCTCACTTAATTTACTGTAAAACGCTTCTTTCGGTGGTAAAGCCCTGTCCTTAAATCTTTCAAAATCATCAAAGTAGTCATAGGGATAAATACCCTTATCAGTCAATAAATCCAAATCTTCATCGGTTTTAACATACGGGTTTCTAACGCTGTATCTGAAATTGTTCTTCCAATTCTCACGCTTTTTATCATCCTCATATTTACTCAACCTGACCAATTTATCCAACGAAGACGATAAGAAACTGAAACTGTCCTTGAAACAAAGATTTTTAAAACCAAAGGTTATAAACTTTTCGCTGTTCTGAGCGATACATTCTATTTTAGAATTCTTGTTCAGTTCGTGAGCCTTGTTGATGATTAAGTGGGCATCGTAGTTTTTAAGATTATGAAGATACACAGGGATTTTATAATATCTCATACTAAATCGTAGATTGCAGTCCTCGTGGGCGCATCCTCTATACTGCCCCGTAAAGTGGCAATGGTCCCAACACTTCTTTTCTCCTTCCTCAAATTTGTGTCCACAAATGAAGCAGTTAGTGGCATTATTGAAGTCCTCCCAGTCCTTCTCGGTTTCAATACGGTCTTTGTCCTCCTTCATTTTCTCCAAAACTTCCTCTCTGTCTTTATTGATTTTCTCAACAAATTTATCCATACAATCCTGACCTCTGTATAAGTAAGGCTCACTACTTCCGGTTATAGCATTGACTACATTAATCATAAAACCACACGGACGATGATTTTGATATGATGTAGTTTTTGCTTTTGCCGATTTGCTTTTAACATCAATTGGCACAGTTAAACATTCAAAGTCGGCATAGATTACGAATGGAGCTTTAAGTTTCTTGAAATGGTTTTTGAATACTATTGTTTCACCTGCTTCTGGCATTTCTATTTTTTGACCCTCAACTGCTAGACATCCTTGTTCTTCGTGTTTCTTTAAAAGTTCTTCGGTCTTGAAACCATGTGAGCAGGTTCTACAGTGTTACTTCTTCGCCTTCATCTTGTTAGTCTGACTACTCATTAACTTATCATAATTTTTGATATAAGCGTAATGGGATTTAACATCATCAGTCAATTTAATCAAATCGATTTTGTGTTGTGCTTGTGGGTTGTTGCTTCTTTTGTATAATAAAATAGTTTTACTATTCGTATCGGGGTTTATGTAATAATCATTGACCGATATGTGTTTGTTCTGTTCTTCAAATAGTTCAATCTCATCATTACCTACTGGAAAGTCTATTCCGTCCCATTTAATAAATTTGTCATCTACATATTTCTTATAATGATACATGTCGCAGGGATGGTCTTTTTTGAATAACTCATAAAATCCACATTGAACGGAATATTTAAAACATAAGTCGTCCTCATTTTTAATGTTAATACAAGCCTTTTTGTTTGCCACCCAGTCGGGCAATGGAATAAAGGATGAACCACGGGTAGGATTGTACCTATCATAACTGATGACTAACTTTTCAACTTGACAAAGAACCAATCCCGACTGAATGTATTCGGTTATTTCAATTTGTGTCTCAATGTCGTGCCCAATGTTGTTTAAGACGGTGTTCAACTCGTCGGGATTATGAATATTGTATCTTCTGCTTCTTAACCGCCTTTGAATTAGTTCGTTGGCGGGATTTTTGAATGATAAATCGGTTTCCACGATTATTTTCATGTTCGGGTTTCTGTTCAGGAATTCGGCCAGTCGTTGCTTCTGGTATTTTAAGTAGGATAAACCTTTCATTCCTTTTAACCTTATATCTCTTACCGAGTAGGTGTTGGCGTATCCCTTGAACGCTTGTTGCTCGTCTGTGATTTTGGACTTGAAACGCTTGACATAATCCTGTAAGGGTCTGCCTCTCGTTAGTTTTAGATAATTAGCACCTTTCATTAAAAGGCCATGCTTTCTATATCCTTCACTCCTCGCCACTTCCTTGAGTTTCGTGTTCAATACGTTTGAAACTGGGTTGTTCTTATCATATCTGTAGGTCTTATCACCTATTTTGAGTTTTTGTGTTTGCCTCCCTTCTTTTTGTATTAGTTCGCCTTGTTGGCTGTTTAAAATGAAATCTATAATTTTTCCTTCTGTCATGGAAACCATAATACTATACTCTATATAATATAAGGTATTTTCTCTTTAAGTAGTTTTTCGGGTAGGGGGTCAGTGTTGGAGAAAAAGGGTTTCGGGTTGAGAATGAACGCATTAATCTCATTAAGTGTTTTTAATAAGATGAATGATTATTATTTTTTTCATAATGCGCATTGTCGCGAAGCTTGCAAACAAATTTTAGATTTCTTGTGTTTAGATAAATTTGATTTGCTTGATATCGTCCTTCCGCAGTCCTCACAAGTGTAAGAATGTTTTAGGTTATTGTTGTAGTAATTCTGGTGGTAGTTCTTCTGGTCGTCCCTCCACCTCACGGGTTGCTCACTGTCATCGCTCGAAGTCTGTTTCTGTTCGCTTATCATCTGTAAGACTAAGTCGTTTTCTGCTTTCATCAGTTCAACCATCATATCAAATTTGTCATTCGTTATTCTCTGTTTACTATTACCGTTAATAAAAATTCCTGTCATTTTACTATATTAGGGCGTTTTGTCTTTAAGTAGTTTTTATTTTTTCTTCTTGCCTCGGCTAATTTTTGTATTTGTGCTTTCTGGGCTTCTACTCCTGCTTCTTGTTTCCATTTGTTCCCTCGTCCATTCACTACCTCTAGCTATTTCTTGGGGTGAGTTGCTCCTGCTTCTTGTTTCTAATTGTCTTCTGTTCATTTGAGTACCTCTTGCTCTTTCTTCTGGTGAGTGGCTTCTGCTTCTTGCTTCTACCTGTCGTCTTGACCAGAATGATGTCCTCGGTTGTTCTTCTTCCTGTTCCCTTGATTGTTCTGATGGTGTGGATGTCTTCTTGTCACGTTTGAATAGTTCAAATACGCTCTTGTCTTCTCCACCTAAAAATATGTTTCTTAACGATTTATTTCTCGGCTTTCCTCTTTCTTATCTTTTTCGGTTGATGCTGATGACGATGATGATGTTAAATGAAGACTTTGTAAATCTTCCTGCTTTTCATCTTTTGGTTCATCTTTTGGTTCATCTTTTGCTTCATCTTTTGGTTCATCTTTTGGTCCTGAAATTGCATTACTATAAATTTCATCAGCAAAATCTTTTGCTATATATCGTGTTGTTTGTGCGTCTGCCTCGTTGTTTTCATATAACTGTGATGTTGGCGCTACTTCATCAAACATATCAGGGAACAATTCATGATGAAGAACTTGTTCATCAGTTTGAACCCTAGCATTCAACCGTAGTCTCCTATCGTATTTTGAAAGGTCAAAATCGTCAAAATCTATATTGTTGATTGAAAAGTCAATTACCTGTCTTTCGGGGATGATTTCAATTTTTAATCTGTGCGTCATCGCTTCCTTTAGCATTTCTTCAAAAGTAGGACGTCGGCGTAATCCATAATATTTAACAGTCATATTAAATATTATATATTTTATTAAACTTCCGCGGGTATTTATTTAACTGAACCATCCATCACGGTTGGTCTATCTTCTTTTTCCTTAGGTCGTGGGTGGAAAACTGTGTAATACACTTTATCATTGTAAAACCTTACTAATTTCAATCTGTGTTCCTTCTTGATAAAATCACCATCGCTATTAATTAAAGCATTATATAACTCAGTGAATTCTTCATAAACACTGTCTTTAATCTTTTTAAATCCTTTCAGCTTGTTCATGATTTCTTTCATCTCTTCTGGTCTGCTTGCAAGATAAGCGGGTGTTAGTTCAGACGCTCTTTTCTTAAACTCGTTGTAACCATAAGCGTCTTCTGCTTTTGATTCTACTTCAACAACTGGGTCGTCTTCTCGTTCATCTTCTTCTTCGACTTCCTCTAATGGTTCTAATTCTGGCATTTCATCAGCGGACACCATTGAATGAACTTCTACACCGGCAGGATATGAACTCTTTGAAACAGCGCTTGCCATTTCTTCGTGTTGTTCTCTCCACAGTCTCATTTTTTCTGCAAGTTCTTCTTTCTGTTTCTGTGCTTCCGTTAGTCCTTCTTGAATGAAAGACTGGTGTTGTTTCAGTGTGTCAGCAAGTTTCAATTCATCATTAAGTTTAGCTCTTACACTACCATCGTCCGACATTGCTCCTTTCATAACTTCTCCTCTCCGGTCTAGTTCTAGTTTCTTTTGAATGTCTAAGGCTTCCTTATTATCAAACTGACTACCGTATTGGTTTAATCTGTATCTTGTCGCTTTTCTGTCTATCACATTTTCAATTGATGGACGGTTCTCATCTCCTACTAATGTTTCTTTCAATAATTCATCATAAGAAGGTCTCAAATGTAATTGTGATTTCAATGAACCTACTTTTATCGGTCCTACTGTATTCAATCTACTAATTGATTTAATCATAGTATATTAATTATTTAGAAAAATAAATTAATCAGAGATATTCTTAATCATTTCTTCTAAATGCTTCTTTCTTACAGTTAGTTGTTCCTTCGTTTGTATTCCATCTGGTGTCCGTGTGTTGTCTAATATGTTTCTTATTCTGTCTAACTCTTTTCTATAACTTTCGTTTCTGTTGCTTTCAACTAAATCGTTTCTATACTTTATTAATGCTCCTTGTGATTGTTTCGCTTCCAGTGTGTCCTTCAACTGTTTAAAGTAATTCATACGCGAGGCAACTCCCCAAAAATCTGAAACGTCATAATGACGTTCTACTTGTGGCGCCCTTTTAAATTCTACATTTCTATGACTTCTCATAAGCATGATTAATATATATTATAATTAGATTATTATTTAAAACATTGATGAAGATAATTTGTTTATTTTTTCTTGGTTATCTTGTTTTTTCTTCTGTTTAAGTTCTTCATAATGTTGGTTTAATAGTTCTGTTGCCGTGGGTTTCTTAATAGTTTCTTTAATCACTTCTTGTTTAATCTCATTCTTAATCTCTGAAATAACTTCAGGTTGTTTCTTTCTAATATTCTTTTGTGGATTGACTGGTAATAACTCAGTAGGTGCTCCCTTACAATTTTTGGGATGTGAGTGTCTCAAACTTTTCAATGTCATCTTTTTAGAGCATTGTTCACATTCTACTAATTCAACTTCTTTTTTAGTTCTTGGTAATGCTTTTGCTTTCGCTTTTGGTTCAGGAATAACTTCTTCTGACGTTGGTTCTTCATTAACTGTTTCATTTTGTTCAACGACTTCATTATTAACAGTTGCTTCTTCTGTTTTAGTTTCATTATTAACATCTACTACCTCAATACTTGACATATAATATATATAGATTTTCCATATGGAAAATCTATATATTATTTAAATAATATCGCTTTTTACGTAAAGTAGACTCAGACTAACATTTACACCGTTTAAATTAATTTCATTTCCTAATGAATTAGACAACCAAAAGTCTAACTGTTTAAAGCTTCTATTTGATACATCAAAGTAGTCGAGAGGGTTCATTTCATTATCAAAGACAATTCCCGCGTGTGGTGCTGAGACTGGCACTTTCTTAACAACTGTGCTATCGCCTGTCCTTAAATTTACTTGATTATAATTTGACAATTGAGAAGAATGAATATAAATATTTCTAATGGGTTGAAGATTAACGAAACCAGAAACATAAGGATTATTATATTGATAAACTACCATTTGATAATTTCCTAAAACTACATTAACAGACTGTAAGTTATTAACATTAAAACTTCCATTCCATATATAATCTGCATATGTTAGTTTCATTTGTTCATCAGTTAATACAGCGAACTTTCTATCAGCATAGTTTGAATAAATTGTTATTTTATTAGTTTTTACACTGTAAGAAATTTCATAAGTATTTGAGAAATTAGCATTATCAAAAATACCATTTATTTTTGCCTTTAATTCTGTCGCTAGTTCTGTGCCAGTATATACTCCTTCGTCCAATTGTAACGCTAAAAAATGGACATTAGTATTATCTTCATCTGGAACTAACGGAGAAGAATAAAAGTATAGTATATTATTTAATCCTGACTGTATTGAATACCACGAGTTAGGTAATGTTATTTCGTGAATGTAGCAATGTACTCCGGTGTCTGTTTGTAATGTTTCCGGCAATTCAACTTTGAAATTTGATGATGTACCACTAATTCTATGAGCGCTGTCAATATAGACCTTCTTGTAAGTCAACATAATATGTTTGATTAGAAAATAAATTTTCTAATCAAAAAATATTATGTTGCTTAGGACTACGTCGTAAGTCAACTTTTCTATATGAAAAGTTGCTTAGAGCAAAGCTGTAAGTCAGCATTATTAATTAATTGAGAAATTAATTTATAACTTTAATTATATGATTAATAATAAAAAGTTAATTTATGACATGAAGCATGGGAAAATTAAACATTATCAACCTTATAAGAAAACAACTAAAATAACTAATGTTATGAAACAAACTGACAAAATATTAAATAGTTATTATCATAATTCAAATTTAACTGATGCACAAGGATTGAGTAGAGCATATGGCAATGGTCAGGGTTTTTATATTGATGGTGATAAAATGTATATAAGCGGAACATTTGGAAAAGGAACTTTTGGAGGTGCTATTAATGACATTCTGGCAGATGTAGGACTTCCCTTTAAATTGACAAAATATTCACAACGATATAAAGACACATCAACAGCATTGGATGAAAACAATGAAGTTAAACATCTTATAACACATAGTCTCGGTTCAAGTGTAGGGGCACAGATAACAAAAGATTATCCTGAAAGAGAATTAACTTTAACCAGTTATGGAGCGCCGTATTTATCACGAAGGTCTAAAATTACCGATGATTACATTAATTTTAGAAGTATCTTAGACCCTGTCAGTATTGCTGACCGTGGCGCTATAACTGTTTATACTGGTTCATTAAATCCATTTACTAACCACGATTACATAACTGGATATGGAGACCAAGGCAAAGATGTTTCAAGAAGCATTGAACCGGTCAGGGAGATAATATCGTTAAATAAGTACTTAAATATATAGCTATATAATATTATATATGTATAATCAGTTAAAAGAAAACTTGACAGAAAGTGAAACAAACTTTAAACCATTAACTCTTGTAGAAAGATTAAGGGATTTAAATAGAGATAATAAACGAACACATGTAAAATGTCTGTGTGGATGTTTCATTATTAGGAGTGTCAGAGTTAGACCTGACTATATTGATTATAACTGGATTACTTCAATTTATAATATGATTGTACCAAAATATATAAATGGTTATGTCCTCATCAATGACAACACTAACAAATGTAATCACACTCAATCAGACCTTGATGAAATAGTAAAAAGAAAAAACGCAAAACTATTTTCATATTATTATTATGATACAACATAAGAAATATGACAATGAAACAACGGATGATATGATTAAGAATGAAAATAAAAAGTATAAGAAAAGTTCATATGATGAAATTAGAGAATTAGTAATGGAGAAAGAAAAAGGGAATAATCCAGTTGAAGATAAGATTAAGAAAAAGAAAATGAAAATATTTAAAAATAATAATTCTAATCAAAAGGATTACACTAAATTATTCAATTTGTAAATCATAATTCTTAATTATGATTTAGAAATTAATGAAATTACAATTTCATCAATTTGTAAAAAATGTATTTTTTAGAAATTAATGAAATTACAATTTCATCAATTTCTAAATCATAATTCTTAATTATGATTTGGAAATTATTGAAATTACAATTTCATCAATTTGTAAAACATATATAAAATATGTTTTAGAAATTAATAAATGTATAAATTTATCAATTTAGTTTAGTTTAAATTATTTCTAAATTAAATTATATATAGCAATGGAAACTTTTAGTGCTGAAGATATTCTAATTGACAACCTCTCATTCAAATTAACTAAAGGTGCAAGTTATATCAACGACCGTCGTTCTGTCTCGTTTTTTCCTTCTGGGAGTAATATCTACACCCCTTCATCTGGTCAACGTGTGTTGAAAATAGCATTAAATGCTGAAGATAATACTTGGCTTGACCCGCAGAGTGTAATGGTTTATTTCACCGTTGAAAACACTGACCCGTCAGACAATAAACGCTTACGTCCTCTGTCTCCTGCTTATTCCTTTTTTAGAAGAGCAGGACTAATTGCTGGTAATCAACTTGTTGAAGACATTGATTATTACAACCGAAATCATCACATGATGAGTTGCTTGATGTCAAAAGGAGCAAGAGACAATGAAGACGCCCAGAGTTTTGGTTATAGATATGATGATGATTTAAACACACGTCGTGCAGTTCCTGCATCGGGTCATATTGGTCCTGCATATGACGCTTACACTATTCCAGGCTTTAACAGAAAAATGGTTGTAGGATTTAAACCGATGCTTGGTTTATTCAATCAATATAAGTATATCCCGTTAAAAGCGTGTCCTCTTGTTTTAGAACTTGAAATAGTTTCAAATTTTACTGATTGTGTTGTTTCAGCGGGCGGGTCGAGGTTTCCAGCAAGTGGCAACGCAGACTCAAGCCTTCATACAAATGAGCAGTTCTCAATTAGTAACGCATTCCTTCAAACTGATTTGGTAAGCTTGGACAACGACCTTCATAATAAATATGTTGCACACCTACTTGATGGGAAAGAATTACCTATTTCTTATAATACTTACATTTGTCAATCTAATCAAGTTCCCGATGGTTCGTCGTCAATTAACACTACTGTTGTTCGTTCAGTGTCTAAACTCGCTACCGCGTTCATCTCTTTCAGTAAAAGCGGAGTAGGTGATATTCACGTTATGAAAGAATACAACAACTTCTATCATCCTATGTATTATTTGAACTACCAAGAAAGCGGATACTACAATCACTACCTTGATTTAGAATTTCAACTTCAATTAGGGTCAAAACTATATCCTGAGTATCCATGCCGTTCATTAACACAAGCATTCTATTATTTACGAAAAGCATTAAATTTACCATTGTTCCATCAACACCATTTATCGATTGAATATTCTGCTTATCGTGTTGTTAAGTTTATCTTTGCTATGGATTTCGAAAAGGTTCCCGATAGTTCATATACTGGAATTAACACAAAAGCAGGGCAACAGCTTTTAATTCGTGTGAAACCTGTTGGAAATATGGTATCAGCAAATATGCCAGACACGATATATATAACATTAGTATCAGAACAAATATTATCCATTAGAGACGCCGGAGTGCAGATACTCGATTAAAAATAAGTAAAAATAGGTTTAAAGACATCCCGCTTTATGTTATATAATGGAGAACATATATCAAAATGGTAAAATATACGCTGTTAAAAATGACATCACGGATGGAGTATATATAGGTTCTACGGTTGTGAGTTTGTCAAGGCGAATGGTTCAACATAGAAGCGATGCAAAAATGTATCCTGACAAAATGCCATTGACAAGAAAAATGAATGAAATAGGTATAGAACATTTTTACATAGAACTCGTGGAAGATTACCCGTGTAAAAATAAAGAACATCTCAACAAAAGAGAAGGAGAGCTGATAAGAGAACTTGCAACAATCAATAGACGAGTTGAACAAAGAACGCCAACTGAAATTGCAGAACAAAGAAGAGAATACAGAGATAAACACCACGACCACTTTTTAGAATGTAGGAGGGAATGGGCTGAAAAGCCGTGAGAAACTGCGAGAGCAAAACAGAGCACAGAAAGCAAAAGATAAAGATAAAATCTATGAAAGAGATAAAGCCTGGAAATCAACTAAAATTGAATGTCCGTGTGGTGGTAAATATACAAATTGTCATAAAGCGGAACATCTAAAAAGTAAAAAACATCAAGATTACATTAACAATATTAATTAATATAATTAATTTCTACAATTAATTATATCGATTATGCCTTCAATAAATTTAACAAACTTTGAGAATGTTGTAGCGCACACAATTAGCGAAATCAATTCTACAAGCGGGGTAACAAACATTAGAAACAAATACGCTAATCAATCAGATATAATTGATTTACTCAACAACAAAGCAGACCAAGTAGATACTTACACAAAAGCACAGATTGACGCTAATTTTTATGATATAACTCAATCATACAATAAGACGGAAGTTAATGTATTATCAAATAATATTAGTTCAAATACATTTTTAATAGGTAATCTAACAATAACTTCAAATACAAATTTTAATAATATTTCATCAAATACAAATTTAATAAATAATTTAAATTCTACTATAACATCTAATTTTAATAACATTAGTTCTAATTCTAACTTAATTAATACAAATATTAATAATATTTCATCTAATACACATTTAATAAATAATTTGAATTCTACTATAACAACTAATTTTAATAATATTTCTTCTAATACACATTTAATAAATAATTTAAATTCTACTATGACAACTAATTTTAATAATATTTCTTCAAATACTATTTTAATAACAGGATTAAATAGTACTGTAAATTCCCATATTTCAGCCATATCAGATTTACAGAATGGTGGTTCACTTAATGAAGCAGATTATTATAATAAAATAACAACTAATAATTTATTATCAGAAAAATTAGATACATTAGTGTTAAATAATACATTAATACATAATATAACAACTAATTCAACTTTCAAAATAGCAGAATTTGGAAATTATAATTATTATCATGAATTATACAATAATTATATTGATACTTATGTTTATGGAAGTTTAACAGGCGCGACAATGTTTTTAAATCAGCGTGGTTTTGGAGATGTAGAAATTAATAATTCTTCAACTTTTCAAAATGATAAAATAATATTAAATCATAATACTACAATATTAAGTAATTTACAAGTATCGGGTGTATTTTCGTGTTCATCTATTTTAGATATAGCGGGTTCAGATGCTCGTTATGTTTTACAATCAGATGGATTAAGTGGATTAATAACGGGAAATACAAATACAATTAATTCAATAATTACAAATGATAGCGCACAAGATACAGTAATAAGTCAAAAATTAGACAAAGTTAATACAACATTACAGACAGTGAATTCACCATTAATTATTAGTTTAACAGATAATACTAATCCTATATTAAGAATTCAAGATGCTGTAAGTAATCAACGTTTAGAATTTAAAAGAGGTTGTCAGTTGGACTCTTATCAAGGACTAACAGGTGCTACGCCTTATCGATTATTACTTGGGTGGAATACGGGAGATGTCATTATTGGAAGGACTAATAATGCTTCAAGAATTACAATTAATGGTAATGTTCATACTTCATATAATTTTGCGCAGATGCACGGAACATCATATTTTGAAGGTGCTGTTTATATGAAAGGAAATTTATTTACAAATAATGATTTTTCAACGGATATTATAACAAAAATAGATAATATCAATACTTCAATAAATGGATTAGAACCATATTTAGAAACATATACACCAGATGCAACAGAAGGTTTTTATATGCATCATCCTAATTTTGTAGAGTGTAGTGTAGGAGATATAACTAATGCTTCTAACCAATATTTTATGGCTGATGGGCTTGTAGGAAAAACAATTTTTTCCAAGCCTATTGATGTGCTAGGTAATATTTATACGAATGCTGATGTTAATTGTGATAATGTTAATATTGATACTGGTGGTAAATTAACAATTGATACAAACTGCGAATTATATAGATATGTTAGTGCTTTTTCATCTTTTGATATGAGGATTAGCGATGCTAATTCTTCAATTAGATTTATTTGTGGAGACCCCGCTGTTCAGTCTAACATAGTCGGGGCAGTTAATATTACCAGTGGATGGACTTTTAACACAAGCACTGTTGATGTTATGGGCAATTTATTTGCTGACGATGTTTATATTAAAACCAATGGAGCATTAAGAAGCAATCATTTAGCACCTAACGGAGGAACATTAATAACCGTTGATACTAACTTAGCAGTTCAAAATGCATATTTAGCAACTAATACCATTCAATCATTTGATTTAACAACGGTTTCATTTTTGAATAATGTTTCAATGACAACAGGAACAGATATATTAATGGGAACAAGTGAAATATCAACTTATTATGATGGAACTAATTTATCTACATTTGATGTAATATTCAGAACGTCAAATACAGCTTTTAGAATTGCTGATAGCTCAAGTACTCCGTCAGTTTTATTGTCTATTGATAAGACATTTGGAACAACAGTAAATACTGAAAGTTTTACAAATAATGCTCCATCAACTTTTAATGAAAACATAACGGTTGCAGGAACGAAAAAAATGTTATGTAATTTAATTGAACCATCAACAGGAACTAATATAGATTTAACAGCGACAACCGTAACGATTAACGGAACGTTTGTTGATTCATCTGACTCAAGATTTAAATATGATATAGACAATATCAAATCTAATTGTATGAATATTATTAAGAAATTTAAGCCAAAGAAGTTTAAGAGACACGATAGAAATGATGGTGGTAAAACTCATATAGGATATATCGCAGATGAAGTATTGAAAGCAATTCCTAAAGAGTTTGAAAATATTGTATGTCAGGACAGAGAATATTTAGGATTAAATTATTTAGTTTTACCCGTGTTGGTTCATAAAGCAGTTTTAGAATTAAATGATAAAATAGATAAACTTGAAAAAGAAGTTAAGGAATTGAAAAAAGAAAAATCTAAATAATAATATATAATGGGTATTGGTCAAAGCAAAAACGAAGAAAATAACAGTATGGAAGACATTAAGAATTTAAGAGTAGATGAAAAAACGAGAGCGGATACTTTAATAATAAAATCTATTCAAGAATGTGTAACGAGAATAGAAAAGTTAGATAATCAAAAATCGGACAAACTATTATATAAATTACCTGCGTTGAATTTATGCAACGCTTCATTGATTTAAATTAATAATATTAATATGATTCATTAACATTATTAATTAAAAAAATATGAATAAGATTTACTAGTAAAACTTTGTCTTTCTTAATTGATGACTTTAATAGTTATTTTTTTCACTTGTAATGAAATAAAATTAACCACATTGTCCCTATACACTAAATTAGTTTTATAAAGGTCTTTATTAAGAAAATAATAAATATCAAATAAATTATTTGATGTTAAAGTACGATTACGATGATGATTAAAAAAAGTAAATGAGGTAGATTTAACAAATATATCATATTCAATTAATAATTTTAATGGTTTATGTTTTTGATGTAATTTATCTAACTCGATTAAGTTAAAAATATATGATATGCCGTTTTTGATAATATTTTTCATAATGATATTATCAATTTCAAAATACTGTGAATTCTTTAATTTGTAAGACTTATACACTGGTTTAAATTTACTAATATAATTTTTAATAATATTATTATTTTTTATTTTTAATAATCTAACATCACCTAAATTATAAGATAATACAAGGTTTTTATTGTCTAATGGTAAATCATAAAATATCATAATATATTTCAATCTTTATTTTATTTTAAATGCTTTTTCAAATCTAACATAAAACATATTATTAACATCTTTGGAATTCATATTAACATAAAAGAAGGAGTATGGTTTATCATCTACCGCTTTATGATACATATTTAACAGTTGCTCTTTATCAACAATGGCGGAGTTTTCCTCGATGAATGACATTAACTCTGATACATTCTTTAACTTGAAGATATACAACGAACTAGAATTCAACCTAATGATTGGAGCAAGGACACGATATTTTTGAACACTTAAACAAAAACTAATGGCGTCGTGTCTGCCTCTCGTTGCCAGTCCATGTAATAACTTGCTGTATCTAACAAATTTAGGGTCGTCTGCAAAATCATCAACTATGATTAAAATTGAATGTAGTTTCTTCATCTTCTGTTCTTTCATATAATGAATTATCTTTCTTTGTGTGTTAATTATTTCTTCCAGTTCTTCTGGTTGGTAGGTGTCATAATATAACTTTTCTTTTTCGTCATCAACCTTCATATTATCTTTTTGATATTTCTTGACTTCAACGAAGGTAGGGTCATTATGAACTGACGGGCTAAAAATGAATATACGAGCGAAGCAGTCCCTATAAACATTTAGGATAAGGTTTTGGATTAAAACTGTTTTGCCACCCGTTGATGAAGCAACAACAATTGAGCGAAAATGTAGTTTTGGTACATGTTCATATTTAGATTGTTTGAAATCGTAATCAGTTATATTTATTGGTTTTATTATTGGAACATCAGACATAATAAAATAATATTAAAGTTATTTAGAAAATATTTTATATTTATTATTTTATATGAATAGAAGTTATTCAGATTATATTGATATAATAGATAAAGTAGAAAATATAGAACAAGTAATAATAACCGATAATAAAATTAAGAAATGTTGTTATTATTCATTAGAATTAATTAAGTTAGGAATACAATATATTAAAAATATAAATATTAATATAGATGGGAAGAAAGAAAAAGAATCAGTCCGAGCCAGTTGTTTCTTCGAGTGATGAAGAAAAAGAAGAAATTGTTAAAGAAACATCAGTTATTGAGTTTGCTTGTCCAATGTGTAAAAAGATGTTAGAAATGAAAAATGAATTAGAAATTCAAAAGAAAGGAAATTGTAAATGTTCGTGTATTCCGACAAGTTTCAAACTAAGTAAAAACGATAAACGAATAAATATCGATAAAACCAAAGACAGTATCAATTTAGAAACAGATGTTCATAATATAACTTTTAAATGGGGTCTGCAAGCATCACCATCCGATAGTGGCGATAAGGAAACTCAGGAAACTGTTAAACAAATGATGAAAAAATAGTAATTAAAGAGTAGATTTAACATAATTGCAACATTTAGTTTTAAAAGTTTAGTTTTATAATTTAGTATATATGGAGGAACATTTAGCGAACATTGACAGTAGTTTAGAGTTGTTGTTTCCAAGAATAGAAAAAGTGTTGGAGCAAAATGAAAACATACTGAAAATCTTAAAGAGCTTGAATATTAAACCTACATATGATAACAATAACAATTATCAAGCAAAAGAAGTAGATAGAGACAGTAGCGAATACAAAAATAAACGAAAAATTTATGTTAAAAAACTGAATGAAAAAATCATAAAAGAACCTAAACAATCAAGTCTGGATTACTATCAAGTCAAGTATAAAGAAGACACCAAGAAATACGTTTAATCATTAACTAACAAAATTTCGTGTCTCAAAAGCGGTTTGTTTATTTCTGCTACTTTGTAAGTTTTATTACCCATAATATCATATTCAATTTTATCGATATTGAATTTTTTATTAGACCATTTAGAGTTATACTCCTTTCTGTCGGTGTAATTACCCCTTTTCTTTTGAAACACTTTTACCTTGTCGTTCTCCACTATTCTGGGATACTTTCTTTTGTTTATTTCTCGTAGTTTAAGATTGACCTTTACATTTATTTCATTGTCGTCCTTGTGTGCTTCAGACGGTGTCATCCTTGTTGATGAGTGAGATGTGCTGTTATACTGTTTCAATGCCGGCGTTAGGGCGTCGGTCCATTTCATGTTGTTAAACCTAACTCTATCGTGAATTTTGTTTTTCATCGTTCTAATAAAACGCTCGTCCACATTTGCGTGGGTCTTCGTAACGATGTGGTTTATTCCTTCACTGTTGAAGAAATCCTGAACGTGATTTTTAGTTGCAAACGCTCCGTCGTCATCAGAATACACGGACATCGGATAACCCATCTTTTTAAAGCTTGCTCTCAACGCCTTCAAAACGTTCTCTCCGTCTCTTTCCTCCATCGGTATTACATCTGCTAATTTACTGAATATGTCAATCACGACTAAAGCATACTGTGGAACGTTCTTGTCTTTTGCTAAAGGAGACATATGCATTATGTCTATTTGATATTCATATCGTGCGAATGGAGCGGTATAGGAATTAGTTCCTCTATAATATTTGATTTGTTTATTTGGCTGTTTCTTTAAGAAAGACTTTACATCGTCTAATGTTATTGTTGGGTCTTCTTCCTTTGCCTTCTTGTGTGTCGCTTGTGTGCTTCCGAAACCCTCGTCTAAGTCGTAATAGATGTTGCTGAGTATTTGGTCTTTTGTTAATCTCGCCATTATATTAAATTGTTAGAAAATATTTTTTCAATAAAAACCCCGCCCCTTAACATAAAATAAAAAACTACTTAAAGAAATATTAACTTATTATATTAAGTGAAAATATGACTGAAAATGTCGGAGTGATTGTTGACTTATCAAACTGGGTGCTATCAGACGAAGAAGATGATGATAATGACAGTTATAAAAAGGAATTAGATGACGAGTTAAACAAAATAAAGGATTTCGTCAAAAGACACCCTTTGCCATCAGTTGATGAAAACGAAGAATTCTGGAAAGATGTTATTAACAGGTTTAGGGATAATAGCGGAATAAACTTGATGACAATATACTCATTTGTTAGGTTTGACATCATGAAAGAAATGTATGAAAACCTAACAGATGAAAACATCATAAAAGACTGTGGTAAAAAGTTAAACCGAGATGGGCAGTTTAATGCTATGATTATTAATCACTATATCTTATTGGGAGCGATACGGAAACTAAACACAGAAGACAGTCTAGTAGATGGACAGATGCGAATTATTGAATTCTGGTGGGATGGAATAGGTGGATGGAAAGCGTGAGTGATTTAGTTTAATGATATTATTCAATTATAATATGATTAAACCTAGTTTTTATAATCTAACAATGAGGTTAAGACATTTAAATTAAACCTGAAACCCAGACCAGCCGACCAGCAACCCCCTAGCCAAAACTACTTAAAGAGAAAAAGCCTTATATATTAAGAGAAAAATGAGTAAGGGTAAAATGTCAGAGAATAATTTTATGGATGAGAATTGCGCTAGCTTACCTGAAGGCTTAGTTTCAATCATCACTACTTACATTAATGGTAGTGAAGGGTGGCGAAGACTGAAACAGTGTAAAGCATTAAGGGTCTTACAAAGGAAATGGAAACCGTCTATTTACACTGAACGAGTAGGAGAAAGTAGATATTATGTTGAGATTCGCAATAAATGCTTAAAAGGTGATAAAGCGCTTTCATATGCGTTGAAACCACCAAAAGAATTATTAAGAATGATGAAGTATGATGAAGAAATACAGGTTGGAATAGAAGTTAGTTCGAAAATTATGTATCATAATAATATTAGCAACTGTCGTTCTTATTCATCATCTAAACAGAATAAGATTTCAAGTAGAGCGTCATTACAATACCATATTGAACAAGCAGTTGAAGAAACCAAACAGACTATGAAACGACACGAAATCATTACTATCGAACATGTTGCAATTGAAATTTATAGAACACAGAAACAATGATTTCATGGCTTAATCATAATATTTAATTATAATATGATTAAACAGTGTAAACTTTTATAACCTTTCATTATACTGTAATTTCAACCTATAAAACATAACTAGACAATCACATAAAAATCACATTAAAAGAAGTTGTTAAGATATATTAAGAAATGGTTGTGAAGCAAACTATAATGAATAATTATGGAATGACAGAAGAAAAAGCAACAGAAGACTATGGTGAATTCTTCAAATGCAACAGATGTCTTTATGATAAAACAATTGATGAATTTGGAAATGTAAAAAGTGGAAGAAGATATAAATATTGTCAAGAGTGTAGAACAAAAATAAATAATTGTAGAGATAAACGTCAAAGAAACAAACGACCCACCAACGCCCCAGAACTTGATAACTACTAAAAGGGCTACCTCCTTCAAATGAAAAAAATGTTTGCCCCCAGCCCAACAATGAACAAGGCGACAATTTACCCAAATGATTACCTTAACGAAACCGATAAATAAGCTCCCTAAAAACCCTCTTTTCAAAACGAATAAGGGGGAACATAGATTTGAGATGAACATAAAAACCAGAACAGGCAACCATCAACAGACCACCCCCCAGGCCCCCTACTTTCTCCATTTTTGGGGGGGGGGGGGTACGTGGCCCAGGGACTGGTACATACCGAAGCTGCAGGGCTCGCACGGACAGCATCCCCAGCATTGCTAACATCATCCCCAAGATGCGGATGATGCGGGGAGTTGGGGGACCATACCATGGGGGGGGGGGGGGTACGTGGCCCAGGGACTGGTACACGTATATATATATATATATATATATCAGTTTTCCCTGGACGTGGATTGGGAGGAAGTGGAGATCTTGGAGCTGAGGAAGTGACTCTTAAAAGGAGGAGTGTCCCGGCTTTCCAGCCTAAAAACACCTTCAAAAAGCAACCAGCGAGCGGGGAGTTCCCAAAGTACCGGTAGGTCCCTATGAAACAAACAAATACCCTCTGGGGTAAGCCAAGCCATGGAGTATTCACCTCCGACATCATGAGCAGGCCCCCCCTCCCGTTGGGATTTCTTTTCAAGAACTCCTGGTCTGATTTTTGATCCGAAACGGAAGAGACTGAGTTGGCACTCACCGGAGGCCTCAAAAAAATATACGTCTCAGCCGCACATTTTTGTTGACACCCCATTTGCCACGTGCGCACCACCCACTATTCGTTCGATGTTCATCAGGAAGCAGGCGAAGGGAACCGGAGGGAGTTTGAGCACAAAAGGGCATCCACGTGGGTGTCTTACATGGACTCCACTTGTTTGGCTTTCCCATTGGTGTCCCTTTAAAGCTGGTCCAAGAAGGATGCCCTGGAAAACACGCCAAAGTGACAAAAGTAGGGAACAAAGGCAAAGGCGCCATTTTTTTACATTTAGGCAGGCCTATGTTTGGTAACAAAATGTGCTTGAAGGGTCTTGCACAACGCACCGGCATTGTGGCTGTTGCAAAAATACAAATTTCCGGAGAGAAACCGCCCATTTCAAGGTAGCAGCTTCGGGCCACCAAGCTACAAGTTGCGCGACTTTGTGCAACGATCCAAACGCCGCTGGATCAGCGGCCCTAAAAAGGCGAAGTGCCCTTTGCTGGGTTGGATCCGTTACAAGCCCGTGTTTTAAAAAAAGAATCCAACCCACTCAAAGCGGCGTTTGCCAGGTTGTGGAAACTCCCCTAGTGTGATAACAAAGACCAATTTATCGCTTTCAGGGGATCATAACTGGCCCCAAAAGCCCATGTTCAAGAAGCATGGGATTGCTTGGATTTGGCCCTTGATCTTTTAGAAAGACCATAGAGGCAGACTTTTGCATCTTGTCTCGAAGGTACCCCCCCGCCGCGAAACCACCAAATAAAGGACCAGCTACATTTAGGGTGTGTCAACCCTCACTGAAGAATGGAGGCTGGCTTGTTCAACATATATGTATCTATATGAATATACATCTATATATTTCTATATACATAAAGATATATATATATATATGCATTATACCCTTAACAAATAATGGCATCTGGGGTAGCCGTCACCATCTCAAAGTTACGTGTCCCATGCTTCTAAAGCCCAAAACCCGGCACCGGTACCCCAAAACACTCCCCGCGGAGAGAACATTTGTTCCGCGCTTGGGGCCCCGGCGCGCCCGGGGTTTTGTCGGGTCCGTGAGGCTTCAAAAAAAGCAAACATGGGACCTGAAGAAAAAGACGGTGGCAGTGGTGGCCTTTTGGAAAAATCGATGGGTTTCCCTGGTGTTTTTTTGGAAAGCCCATCTAAACCAGGAACCGGAACCGCCCTCTATTTTTTAAGCAAAGCCACCAAAAAACAAAGAGGACACCTACGAAGACATGTTTCCTCCCAAGCTGAAAAACCCCAACCACCAGCGCCCATCCTTGGCTCCGACAGGACATCGCCGGAGTCAAATTTGGGGATGTGTCAAAGTAGGCCCCGGGAACCATTTGGCCATGGGTCCAAATCCAAATCGCTTAGCCAAACCTCCGATTCAAACCACTAAAATTGGCTCTCAAATGGGATTCGCCAAAACTCCCAAGATGGGATCCCGTTTCACGGTTGCGACCACCGCCATTTGAGCTCGGCTGGAACCCGCGCCTGGCTCTGCAACTGCGAGGGCGTGGTGGGCAGCTCGTCGGAACTCGGCGAGAGCCGCCGCGGCCCCCGTTTGCACGGCCCCCGAACGACACCCGTGTGAGTCTTGGTCCTCCAGAGAGGGTAGAATAAGTCGGTACCCACTTTCGTCCTTTTGTTTGCCTATTTTAGGGGAAGCCTCCCACAAAGAAGGGTGAGAAAGGGCACCTAGCTGGGGGAGCTCGGTGAGTTTTGGGGGCACATTTGGGGTTTCGTGTCAACCACTTTGGAGCTTCCCCATTGAAATTCATTGCCAGAGCCATGATTTCAATCCCTGGCATCAAAATGGCCAGGCTAACACGTCATTTCCCGGCTGCACCTTGTGGCTCAGTTGCAACCTGTGAATCGGTTTCTCAAAAACAAAGTGGCAGCACACGGCAAACACATTGGACTGACAATGACTGGGCGTTAGGAAAAAGGACCTTGGAACCAGCCCGAAAGTAGCAAGGGCTCCACTGGACTCAACCTCCTAAGGTCCCGCAGAAACCAGCCCGAAAGTACGGGGTGGCACATCCGGCTGGTGAGCGTTGCAAAAACGCTGGCTGGTTTTTCTTATGTTGATCACTCTTGTTGGGGAGCTGCAAGGGGAAAAAGCTGACTGGGGAAAAATGAAACTTGGTTCCCTCACGGAGATTTTTTTGGTGGTGTGGGTTTCTGTGTGGGGTCGAAACTCCCCTCTCCGTACATTTTCTCCCTTGGAGCCAAGAAATGGGCAAGGGCACGCACGCTCCCATCCCATCTTGGGCAAGTGTTTGAGGCACATAGAAGAAATAATCTGTTCTGACTCTCCTTTATTACAATAACATAGATTCCATGATAAGGATATTTGGATGTGGCTCAAAAAACCGGTACCAAACTGGAACCCTGGTAAGTGGAAACATGGACCAAAACCTGCGTAACCCCTCCTGTTTAATTTTGAGCCACACCCATTTCTGTGTATTACCATGGACTCACGGAAGGAGCTCGACCAAAAATATCATAAGCTTTGCACAGGCCTTCATACCCAAAAAGGAGTGTCCCTGTGTTGGGTTTGGACTTGGGTGTTTCTGTTCTCACCCCGCTCTTGTGGTTTGAAGGAACACCGAAACCCATTTTCTTTGTTGGGGGGGACTCCACTAAAAAAAGACACGCACACACACACACACACAGACACACACAGACACACACAGACACACACAGACACACACAGACACACACAGACACACACAGACACACACAGACACACACAGACACACACAGACACACACAGACACACACAGACACACACACAGACACACACAGACACACACAGACACACACAGACACACACAGACACACACAGACACACACGGACACACACAGACACACACGGACACACACAGACACACACAGACACACACAGACACACACAGACACACACAGACACACACACACACAGACACACACACAGACACACACACAGACACACACACACAGACACACACACAGACACACACAGACACACACCCAGACACACACACAGACACACACACAGACACACACACAGACACACACACAGACACACACACAGACACACACACAGACACACACACAGACACACACACAGACACACACACAGACACACACACAGACACACACACAGACACACACACAGACACTCACACAGACACACACACAGACACACACACAGACACACACACAGACACACACACAGACACACACACAGACACACACACAGACACACACACAGACACACACACAGACACACTTATCTCGAGAGGCTTCACTAGCCGAGATGCAAAACGCAGTCAGTAAAAATGCTTGAATGCAAATGCAAATCAACAGGTCACAACATCGACACCGAACAGGAAGCAACAGCGACAAACAGAAACCGCAAAATGAATCAGGAAAGAGGGTCAGGAAATAGGCAGGTACGCCGGATTGATCAGATCCGGTATCCACCGAAATGCCGTAGCTTCATTGGACTGGATAGGCAAATCGGCTCCAGTCCCCCTGCAATGTGGAATTTCCGACCGTGCTCCAGGACGCTTCACACACACGGAGCCCCAACTGGGGCGACATCACTTGTGCAAGGCCCATTGAGTCTTGCAAGCATCAATTGTGCGAGAAAGTCTTGTGGCGATGACTGACCACACATACTTGGCTTTGGATTTGGTCTTAAGGGAACGGAGGAGTTCAATCTCTCCCTCAGTCCAAGGCTGCGAGGCTTCAGGTTCGGCCTCAGTAGAGGCATCAGTCCTGGTCGATGTGGTAGCTTCGCTTGGTCCACGAGCAGGTTTTGGATGCCGTAGATCGTGAGGAGGCCAAATCACGTGCGCGGCGAGCTCGTTTTTCGCCGGGAGAAGACGGAGGAGGGGTGGGCGGAGCCCAATGATCAGGGAATTGGTCGTCATGATCAGTGGGAAGGTGTTCATCTGGAGCATCAGGAGGTGGCTCAAAGAGGTCCTCGAGGGGGGCCAGGAGGGGTGTTGGTGGTGAGTTGGTCAGGTCCTCAATGGCGGGGTTGAGCGTGGCCTCCGGTGCCAAATCAGGTTCAGCAGGCGGACTCTCAGGGAACTCGCGGATGGTGGCGATGCCTTGTTGGGCAATGCCAAGGATGAGTTCGAAGTCTTGGAGCAGCTGGCGTGCTGTGTTGGTATCCATGCTCGTAACGGATTTTGGTCAAACAGTCAAACAGCTGCGGCGCGAAAATCAGTTCAAATCTGTCAGGATGCAAAGGCAGAGAAGAAAACCAGTGTGGTTCCGCAAAGGACGGTTTTTCTTCTCTTTGTAAGGTGAAACCGTGTTGGAGGTGCAACCTCTTCAACATTGCAAGACCCTGACCTCGCTGAAACTCAGGAAAGGACACTCGGTTGATCAGCGTGCGTCCGGAATAACATCCAGATTCCTTATGCATCAGTGGTGCGGCTGACTTGACGGAGAGCATGTTGTGCTTCTCATGCGAGGGGATGATGGAGATGGTGCTGCTTGTGAGGTTCAGTCGGAACCCCAAGAAGTCCAGGGCGGCTTCTGTGTCCAGGAAGATGTCTCCTCCATAGAAGTGTTCGTCGCACAGTATGTTGGCTGCCGGAGTCGAGAGCCACCTGGGGGTTGCGATCACGAGTCTGTTGTCCACGTAGCGGAGTAGGAGAGTATCTTCAACGGAGCGAAGTCCCGATGTGATGTGAGTGTTGGTCCAACATTGTTCGGTGACCGCGATCACCATCAAACAGAGAGCTGGGGACGCGGGGGATCCCATCGGTGCCCCACGGGTTTGCCTGAATGAACGAAGGCCGACAGAGAAGATCTGCATGTCAAGGGTGGCCTGAATGATCTCGGGGATGTCGTCGAGCCACAGGGTGCGTTGTGTGGGTTTGTGTCGGTGACGGCGTCCGTTGTAGACGCGGGTGATGGCAGAGGTGTCAAGTGTGTCCACTGTGAGGTGTGTGGTAGAGGAGTGTGGTTGTCGTTGTCGGTACCAGGTTAGCAGTAGTCGCCAGGCGAGGAAGGGTGCAAGCATCGGTCTGGAGGGGCCAGGTGGAATGAGGCCCCGGAATCGTAAACTGGGTCGAATGGCGGAAAGACATGCCTGGTGGTGTGGTTCAGGTAGGTGTGTGGCTATGCGATGAAGGACATAGAGAGCGGCGGGTGGGAAGTCTCTGCTCCGTATGTAACGGATGGCATCAAATCGTCGTAGAGTGTTGCTGCCAAGATCGCCCAAAATCGCCACAAATCCAGGCGGTTGTTCATGCGCTTGGCCAGGAAGGCCTGTTGTAGGGCGATGGGTAGTCGTAGTCGGCGGCGTTTTCGCCAGATGGTGGCGAAGCCCATGTGCCGGGATTGGGAGAAGTCCAATTGGCGTATGAAGCCCGTGCGTGGCCGGAAATGTTTCTCGATGCAGCCAAAATTGAGAGACGGTTGCAGTTCCTGGATGTAGAACTGTTCAGTGGCAAATAGGTCCGTTGCCGGAACGACAGTGTGAATGGGCACCGAGGTGTAGTGGTGGAAAAAGTCGAAATGTGCCCACCACCGGACTGCCAGTTCGGCATTGACCAGATGATGTCGCTGACCTTGGAGTAGTTTGCGAAGTTGGCTGCGGCCCCGTGCCATGAGGGAGGCGCGAGTGGCTCCGAGGTAGAAACAGGCCTGCCACTTTGGATGGCTGGTGAATCTCAGATAAACCGCTGAAGGGACAAGCTGAGAAGAGAAATCGGAAGCAGGGTTGTCCAGGCCAAGTCGAGTAAGCAGGGCTTTCAGTTTGCCGGAACCACAGGAGAGATGGCAGACGTCAAGTAGCTGAAGCTGTGCGAGTAGCCAGGAGCAAGAATGACGTGCGGTGACGTCATCGGTTGGGAAGAACCGAAGTGTGAAACGGAGGACAGTGAGAAGTTGGCAGCAGTGGTGTTGCCAAAATTTGTGCTGCCTGGCTGTGCGTCGTTGTCGGTGTGCTGTTGAGAGTCACTGGTAGATGTGACTCGCAGCGGCCAGGATGCGGCCCAAGGCCGATGACCCCAGTTTTGATAGGGTTCGCACCGGGATGCCCCATAGCACAGCGGCTCGTTCGAGTTGGGCTCCGGTGCCGGAGTCCAGTGCGGTTGCCCATTTTGCGCAGTCGTTGGACCAGCTTTTTAGGACTTGCCTGCTCTCTTTGCTGGTTTTCTGAGAGGTGATCCATCGCTGGACTTTGGTGTCGGAAATGTCGGGTGGGAAGTTGCTGGTGAGCCATTGGCAAACGTGGGGAGGTGGTTGGAGCAAGTCGCGGGGCTCCTTCCAAGTGGGTGGGGAGGGGAGGGGGGGAGGGGTCGGAGTGCCGCCGTGGGTGGAGGGGGCTGGAGGGTTGCCGCCGTGGGTGGGGGGAGCCGGGGGGGGTTGGGAGTCGTCTGCAATGCGAGTGGGCAGGGGTAGAGCGGGGGATCCGTCCTGCGGTGATGTGTCAGGTGTAGTCAACCGTGGTCGCTTCATGCCGAAGTCCAGGAGGGAGGCCTGAGATGGATTGGCTGGGCGATTGTTGGATGAGGTGGGTGTGGGGGGGAGGGGGGGGGATGAAGCCTGCTGGGCGAGTTGGTTGTGTGCGTCAGCAAGCTGTTGCTGAAGCTGGAGTATGGTGGCCGCGGAGGCCGGGTCGGCCGTAGTGGTGGGTCGGAGGGAGATGAGGAAGTCGAAGATCTTGCTGGTGAGTAGCTTCATGGCTGCTGGTTTGGTGGTCGAGGCGCCCTCCTGCGTGGCTACATGGAGGGCGAGGGCGTCCAGGTCGAGGTGCCGTTGTCGGATTTGGCTGAGTAGTCCAGCAGCAAACACTGATTCCGGCATCGACTTTGCGACAACGATGCGGACTTCGCCTCCGCGGGCGAGGTGACGCAACCACCAACTGTTCCACTGTTCGTGCATGAAGTGGAGGAGGGGGACGCGAGCGATGTCTTGTCCCTCGATGCCCATTTGCCGAGTACACGCGGTGTGCGTTATGACCTTGGGCAGGTCGTACCCCGCGACGCGGGTGGTGTCGTAGTGATCGTCGCCAGGGTTGAACTCGGGTGGTGTTGGGACTGAGTGGATGGGTCGAAGGGCCGGGGGAGGTTTGGATTGCGAGGCGGTGGAGGGGGAGGGGGAAGGGGGAGGGCGGGAGAAGGGGCCGGGGGGAGGGGGGGGAAAGGGGGTTGCCGCCGGGAGGGGGGGGGAGAGAGCCGCCAAAGGAGGGTGGACGAGGGCCGGGGTGTGGTGGGTAACGGGGAATAGGTTGGCCGTAGGTCTGACAGGGAGTCGGATGTGTAGCTGGCGGTGCCGATGCCGTGGAAGAGCATCCGTAGGAAGACCCGGACAGGGCCCCGCACGGGTTCCCGGCCATGTTGTTGCCGTACACGATGCCATGATGATGGGATGCCGTGGGCGAAGGCTGCGGTGGTAAGTTTTGCCTTTGGAGCGCCGTAACCAAACCTCGAGGGGGTTGGAAAGCCATGAGAAAACACGGGGGATAAGGAAATGTTCGAACCACAAGCTGGTGAGCGGAATCAAGCGGGTAAGGTCACAAGGTGAGAGAACGGTCGCGGAAAGGCAGAACAGCAAAGCAAAGAAAAAAGGCGATCAAACAGTGCACCAATTCTTTTCCTGGTTGGGTGGAAGATGGTACACGTGCGCCCCGCTAAGCCGGGCGCTGCAGCGCGATGCCTCTCAGCATCGCAAACTTGGAGTGAAGGCACCACTTTTTGCCTCGGCGGCATGCGAAGTGGCGCCGCACGTTGTGTTGATCCTCGTGGCTTCCCCCGGATTCGAAGATTTTGTGCTGATTGATGGAGCGTAGTTCCCCAAAAGCGATGGCGCCGAGTTGAGACTTTCCGATTGTAAAGTTCTGCAAGAGCTGGCCGAGCGTGTCGGGCGTGCTTGCCGTGGGGGTGGCCTGAGCGTAGCATCCAAAGCTCGGGTAGTCATGGTTCTCGGGCCTCCAAGCAGCGGGTCGGATCATGTTCTCATGGCACATGCGGTGCACTCGATCCGGGGTGGTGCCGTGCACATACATGACAGCGTGATGGGAGGCCGTGCCGGATCCAGCTTCCGGGTCTCCGCCAGCAACTGGCCAAGGATGAGGTCGGGGAAACCAAGTGGTTGCGAACACCAAGCCGTGTGATTCCCGTCCCAAGAGGTGGTAGAAGCTGGGATCGAACGGTATGGGATCATCCGTGTCCATGGTTCGCAGTTCCCAGCATTCCGCGAGGAGATCGGCATGTGAAGGTGGCAAAGCAGGGTCCAGGTCCATCAAAATGGCCTGAGTCTGTTCCACCCTGGAGATGTCCAAGGCTGGAAGCGGGTCCAGCTCCCCCAACTCCCTAGGCGTGGGAACTCGCAGCGGGTCAGTCTTGGCCGTGTCCATGACGTTTCTCCATAGATCAAGCCACCGGTTGTCGGCAGTGGTGGTGGCCTTGATGTCCGCCTCCGATGGAGGGGGATCCAAATCACCGGTGTTGTCGAAAGGGGGTTGGGGAGGGTGAGGAGTAGCCGGCGTGGGTCGGGGAGGGGGAGGGGGAGTGGAAGTGAAGGCCGCCGCAGGTGCTGGGTGAGGGGGCAAGCTAGTGTTGTGGTGGCCGGTGCGGGAAGTGGGGTGGGGTTGCTGCCCATGGTGCTGCAGTGACCAGGACGATCGTTTGTCCTGGGTGTTTCGGTGGCCGGTGTGGCTGGCGCCATGGTGGTGCATGTCCCAGCGGTTTTTGTTCTGTGGTGGGTATCCCCACGATTGGTTCCGCCAGTGTGAGGAGGAACATTGAGACTTGTTGGAATCCTTCCCGGAAGTGCGCCAGGAGGTGGAATCATGAGTAGTGTGAGTGGGTCGGTGCGAAGTCGTGGCACTGGGTGCAGGGGAGTGTCGATGGTGGGACCTGTGTCGGGGGGAGCGGGAGCGGAGGGAGACAGTGGAGGGGTGTGCACGTCGGGAGTGGTGGGAGTGTCGGGAAAGGGAACGTGACCTGCTGTAGCTGCGGGATCGTCGGGTGTCGTGTCGTCGGTGCGACTTGTTGTGCCTGCGATGGTGGCTGGTGTGGGAGTGGGAGTGTCGGTGCTGTCTGTGGCGGGAACGGGATCTGCGAGGGTGGGGATGGTGCCGAGTGTCCGGGGGAGGGTGGTTGGTTGAGGAGGTAGCGGCAGGAGCCGCAGCGGCAGCGTCGGGCGCGCGCGCCGGCTGAGGCTCGGGCAGTGAAGATGGCATGCTGCTCTGAGTCATGAAAGGCATGATGGTGCCAGGTGCCAAGTTGCCGTAATTGGGAGGGCCACCGTAGGGCATCATGGCCATCGGGTTGCCAAAGTTCGAGAGGCCGCCGTAGGGCATCATGGGGAAAGGTGTGAAGGATGCCGTCTGCGAGTGGGGTGACGGTACAAGGTTCATGGGCTGCGTCATCTGGGATGACAGCTGCAAGTTCGGTCCACAATTGCCTGGTGAGCCGGACGCGGTGCCGGTCGCAATGCTGTGCAGGAGCGAATGCATCATGTCATAGAGCTGGTGTCCAGCCATCTCGCACGGGAGAGAGAAGGTTGGAAAGGGGTGAAAACAAAACCACAACTGCGGCAAAAATGCGTCAATGGTGCAAATGCATGCGAGCCAACTTCAACCTGCGAATCGAAACCAAACAGAGGGAATACCACCAGGGGACCGCCAAAACCCCGCGGCAACGGCAAAAGTTTCCACAGAAATGCATGCGAGCACAAAGGGGTTCTCAGAGGTGCCTGTCAAGTGGCCTCATGAAAGTGCCTCATGTGGCTATGCCGATGAATCTGAACTGAACTCATGAATCTGAACTGAACTCATCCGAGACGAAAGCTTCCATAAACACCACGAATTGCAGAGTTGGTGT